>WOGR01005833.1:0-13506 GCA_015342045.1 Leptinotarsa lineolata | reverse complement strand
AGTTAGTGTTTATAAATAATCTGTAAATGCTGAATATTGAAATTTTATTATAATTTCAACTCTAGTAATTTTATTAATACTTATTGCAGTTTTTGAGTTATGTCTGCTTTTTCAAAATTGAAGGTACTAACGTTTGTTTAAGAAAATAGCCAAGTGATTGAAACTTTGCACCAGTCATGTTAAAATTTTCATCAAAAATTTTCATTTTCTCTCTAAAAATGTCCGTATAAGTAGAAATGTATCAGAAAAGGTAAACTCCACAATGAGTTTGTTATGTATACTTGAATTGATGACAATTAACTGAACTTGTTTTTTAAAATAAAGGGAATTTCTCTCAAAAATAAGCAAAACGTTAACTTCATTCGTCGCAAGTTAATTCCCACCATGAGAAGCAGAACTTGATTTCATTTGGTCGATACGACCAACTGATATACAGTTTTCGGGGTGATTGCCCCATTATCACTACCGGGCATGGTCACTTTAGAACGAAATGAATCGTCTGAGTGTCCCGACCAAACAAATATAATTTCAGCTAGTCATATACTTTTCCTGCAGTCGGTCCAGCGAAATGTTCACCGCGCCACCTACAGACAAAGCTAGGAAATAACTCCACGATTACATACTCCGGAGTGGGAGTCGAAATAATAATTATTATTTCGGAGAGGTGCATATGAAATGCTCCAGGTTATTATTATTATATGTCATGTCAAAGACGTCGCATAGGTGCCTGATGGTTTTACTTCAGTGGAAAGTAAACAAACTTCAGATGACCCAACTCGAAAAATTTGTTCAAATACGCTACCCATTAAATACCTGAGCTTGTGTGTTATGATTATCATATGCGCACTCCATTTCAGATGACTATCAAGAATTATACCCAAATTTTTTACTGTGGTAAAAGATTTCAACTGCACCACATAATTTCCCAAGGAAACATCAATAACATAGTACTCTGGTTCCGTAGCTTGTCAACGGTACATTAGTGTTTGTTTTAAAGATTTCCATGATTTTTCTTTTCAGGGTGTTCCTTCATGAATTCATCAAAGGTATAATCGAGATTTCTATTCATTCCTCAAAATGTCATTCGAAATTTTGTCTTTCAGAATTTTAGCCATACCCGGTTACATAAATATCAACTGAAAGCTGATTTCATTGTACATTTCGGAATTGAAAAAAAAATATCCAGTCTTACGAGAAGTACCCAATCTTTAAAGGAAATTTCCACAGACAAAAGAAGTGTTCACTTATTTCTTTGAGCTTCATGAAGGGTTACTTTCTTTGAAAGTGAGCGTAAACAACTAACTTTTTTCCAAGCATCAGCAAATTACCCCATAACTCTAGGGTGATTTTCTCATTTCCCCATTCACTCTACGCCATTGTTTACAGTACGTAAGGGTTAAATAATTGATGTGGCATAAAAGAGCAATTCACCGACGTCAAAATGAAAATCGAGGATGTTATCTTTGAATGTATTGGCTTTGTTCCAGAGACAACACGAATGCAAGCGGCTTCGACTTATTTTTCATCTCTATGCTGTGTGACTGGGATGCATTGTCTGATAAATTCGCATGGCGAGTGAACGGGATATAGCGAAATGATTTTATTAGGTACGGCTTTTCATAACTCTGCGGGTGGGTGTTTTGTATTGCTTCTATTCTCCGTATTTCCATGTATGACACCGTCAACGGATTCAGCTTCACATATTTCTGACAAAATTTCATCGTGATATTATTGGTATCGCTTGAACATCATCATTTATAAATGTTTTGATGGACATCTTTGAATGTTTAGAGTTTTCAAAACAAGCATTTTTTCCAATCATCAGAAATGTGATACTCTTCTCAACGCGCGTTTCACAAACCAAGTTGGAATCTTCATAATATGAAGAAAACCTCTCGTTGCGCGTCTTATGGGAAAATTTGTGTAATTGAATATTTCTTGAGGACTGGAGATATCTACTTTTCATTTTATTTATGAAACAAAATACATTTAAAAAAACATTATAATTAAATCATAATTTGTCATAAACTTCGAAGACGTTAATGTTTGCAATATTATCACAGTCATGACTCATTCATCACAACCGTGGAAAGTACACTATAAAAAATTGCATTTTGTGTATTCTATCAAAATCAGATGTCGTCAAAGATACTTGATGAAGTGTTCCACAAAAATATGGATGAAACCCAGATCCTAACAACGATTCCGCTTAATATTTCTCGTGTGACATGCATAAAATTGATATATTGCATACATTAATTTTATGCATTCCTTCATAGACTCAGGCATGTTTTATTGCTTGAGTTGAACTTTTTCAGGAGTGTCACAATATTCACTCTATAATTCGAATGGAATGACTCAATTATGTTTTGAAAACTATGTACCAAAATGAAATATCAGAACTACATGAAATAGAATAATATCATTTTCAATTCTACTATGTTGTTTGATCTGTGAACTATATTACAAGAAGTAATTTCCATGATATTCAAAATACATAATCGAAAGTAGTTTTTCTGGGTGGATTTGTTTATTCCGATTATTACCAGAAAGAATCTTGGTGCATAACAAACAAGATCGAGTATCTAGGAAAAACTCTTTCCCAAAATAAACAATCACCTGAAGTTTTTGCTGCAGAAGTTCAGTGTTGGAGATGATATGCTTTTTGACATAATTTTTCAAACATTCGAACTGCAAGATATCCACTAATACAATCCTTTATTTTTCCAAGACTGGTCCTCTTCCTCAGGACTTCAGATATCGTAGGATAAGACCAAGTGCATCAGGTTCTGCGAGAGATACAAGGAAAACCCACCCCAATTACAACTCTTCGGCAAGTGTATCCAATACGTGGAGAATATGAAATTTCTAGAGATGATTCTAGATCATCGACTGAACTGAAAGCCACATATTCAATACTTCGAAAGCTCCTGTCAAAAAGGACTGGATTTGATGGAAACCATTACCTCTAAAAGTTGGAGTGCCGATTCAAAGACGTTAATGCAAATCTACAGATCATTAATAAGATCCAAACTAGACTATGGGGCAATATATATAACTCGGCAAAGAGTATAGTTCTAGAACAACTGGATATTATTCAGAATTGCAATTGGATCCTTCTGCACCGGTCCGGCACACAGCATCCGTTGTGAAGCAAGTGAACCATCATTATCTTTTTGGAGACAACTCCTGACTCTTACATACGCTGCTTCTGTCAACTCAAGTCCATAAAATCCAGTTCACCATAACGTCGTCGCAAACAGATTCAGAAACACTTTTGCTAGCAAGAAAAGAGCCGATTCTCTATTTTATGACACATATAACCTTCACCTATTCAGTTTATGTTTAGCAACCCGATTACAGCAACAGAACTTCAAGTTGCGTACCGAGATCTGAAACCCTTTTACAGACATATCCTCTCCAACTGTTGCCAATCCCAATGGGACGAATCATTCTCAAAATTATCCAGCATAAAGTCATCAGTTTTACCATGGAAGAACATACCTGAAAACAGGCGAAAATGAGTAATCCTCTCACGACTTCGACTGGGTCATACACGCGCTACTCATGGACATCTTCTGACGGGCGAACAGCAACCTAAACGTACAGTGTGTGATTCTATTTTGAGTGTTAAATATATATTAATCGAATGCATTCTATATCATAATGATAGACTCAATTTCAATATTTCCCGTTCACTCAAAGACAAATCAGGAAAAAATTGTAGTTCTGACAATCTGTTAGCTTTTCTGAAACACATTAATATGTTACACGAAATATAGCACTAGCATAATTTGTATCACTGAACCTACCCTAATAACCCTAGGTGTTTGAAGCTTCTTTGTTCAATGAAAAAAATCCTTTATTTTTTCAAAGAGCTTTCTAGTAAGAAATCACATCTTAAATGAAATATTGAGTGTGATTTGACGAAAATTGTTATCTATTTTCGATTCATATGGAGAAAAAAACTAGGTCGAATGATTATTCAAAACTAAAAACATATTCAAAGAACAAACTTCAACGTGACATTTCCACTTGAAAGTTTACAAAACCGCAACACGTGTTTCGCTGTACAATAGCATCTTCGTGCATCACAATTGGAATATTGTGTGTCTTGGAATTTAATCATGATCTAAGGAGTATATCCAATTATTTTTTGACAAGCTTCCAGCTCGCCATTTCAGAAGAAAAAAGGATCAATTTTATATAATACATGTTTGAAACTTTCATCATTGTTTGATGTTTGGATATGTTGTAACAAAAAAGTGTTTTAAGAAAACATAGTTCATTTAAAACTTCAGTTTGAATTTGAAAGTTATTTATATTCATTTTATATTGAGTCTGAGTATTCCCATTTTTTGTATATTGATCATACTATAGAAGGCGAGGGCAAAGATTTGTGTTTTTATTCTACTCAAAACTATAAGAACTCAATTACGTCAACCAATTACATTTTTACCATGAAAACAGCTTGGAATCATTTCTCGGTCCTCTCTTCAGCCGCGCTGGAAAATGGAAATTCAGCTATGTTCACACTTCCACAGCAAATTACCCACCCTACACAAAACCGCCCGTTTCAACGACTGACCTACATATCAGCCTATTAAAACGCAATCCGTCGCTCGTGGAAAATCTGCATTCGTAATTGACGAAAATTGGCCGACGGAACTTATGAAATCTGAAAGGAGGTCGTGCAAAACTGATGGCAAAGCAAAACATCCCCGCGAAAATCTCGCATCTGCATAATGTCATCTCGGATGAATTAAAATGGTATTAATTTTACGCTGACGTCATTAGGAACTTTCTTAAGAGCTTTGGTCATTAGTGGAACAATTACAGCAATCTTCTCAGCTCATTTTATTTATGTGCCTGTTTCTATTATTAATGGTTCGAGTATGGCATTTATGGTCCAAATTGAGCTTCTTAAAAGTTGAAATTGATGAGGTCAGCAAAATTAATTTATTGGCTATGAACAGGTAGGATGTTCTGTATATGGAGGATATTTGGGAAAAATATTATTGGTGACTTCATTGGACCTTTTTGAATCGGATTTGATTTTCAACATTTCACTTCTGAAATTGAGTATACCAATGATGAAATAAGCTGGGATTTTCCATTCCTGTTTGCTCTTGAGGCTTGCGATTGATATGAGTTTTGTTGAGTTAACGAGTTTACATTATAAAAATTCGTTATGAACATTTTACCTCTCATTACTATTTTCATTTGAAATTGATCTTATCGAATAATGGTAGACATCTCAGGTTATATTGAACAAAAATGCATTGTCATTGTCTAAGTAACCTGTTATTTCAAAGTTTTGGGGTGTTGACCATCGGGGGTAGTCCGCTCTTGCATGACAGCTTGTCAAAGTAATTCATTTGTTCAGTGAATCATCAAAATTTTGTTGATTTTGTATATTCAGTTGGAAAGTTATCAAAGAAAAACATTTTTAGTGTATAACTCTGAAGGCCGTAACTTGGTAACGAAGGATTGCAGCAACAAAACTTATATGAAGTTCTGGTGATATTTTGACCCCATCTATACATTTTTCAGAGGAATTCCAGGGACACCCTGTATATTGAGGTTCTTCGTAATGGCTGACTCAAACGAGTTGTGTTTCCTGAAACTGTAGTGGTGATCTACTGTGATGCGAAATCCGTCAAAAAAAATCAATATCCACGGCTGAATAAATCCACTTTTTGACGTTATTTTTGATATGACTACAGAACCGATCGGTTCATACCGCTGACTTTTCGAAAAGTACTTTTCTGACGGAGTATATTTGAGAAACCTACATTCAAGAAAGTATTTGAGAAAAGGCCAATGCACCGAAATAAAAAACTCTCATATGAAACATTTTATAACAATTTCTTCATAAAATATCCTATCTGATATTTTTTCTGATAGAAAATCTACTGCATGGAACTCACCTGGCAAAACTGGCCGTAATAGTATGGCCGACTTCGTACTACATTAATATAATATAAAAAAGTTGATATAACCTACATTTTATATCGTAACAGCTATTCTACATCATATTTAATAGTTGAAAAAAAATTGTTCGTGACATTCGAGAGCTAGACTTTGGAGAGTGAACATCACCTAGTAAGAGTCAAGTGAAGTGAACAGTGATTGATATCGATTCAAAGTGTTATATACAGTGTGGCGTTCTAATACAATACACTATCAGTTATTAGTTCTTTTCAGAACTACCCAGTGCGAAAGCACTACCGAATTCGTCTTTAATTATTTCAATTTCAGGATATACTGATTTTATTTCAGACAAACTGTCTTCCTGCAATATGGAGCAGGAAAAGACAGAAAACCAAATTTTGAGGGAGAAAAATGCCAAGCTAAGGCAAACCCTGGACAATCTCGTGGAGCGGATAGCAATGCTAACGAAAAAAGTTACCGAAATGGAGGTTGAGAGGAAAGCCATAAAAGCTAATAAAAGCAAGAAAAAACAGGAGAAGAAAACTCCCGCCATCAATGAGTCAAGCAAACAGGAAAAGGAAACCCCTGTCACCAAGACCGCAGTGACAACTGAACCCGTGGTAGAAGACCAGGCCGAAACTAACAAAGACGTCGGCCAGACAATTGTGAGTGTACTGGCACTCTCAAAAAATAATACCAAGAGACCTAGAGAAAATAAAGCTGTCACGGACAGCGAAACCAATGACGGTTTCGAGATGGCAGAAACAAAGAAGACACGATTAGCGCGGAAGAGAACCGCAAGAATAATCGCGATCGAAACTAAGGTTCCAGTTCCAAATCAGGAAATGGTAATAGAGGAGGTACCAACTCAGGACTAAAATCAAGAGACACAAGTAGTGCCAACTAAAAAAGCACTACCCGAAATACCAGTATGGCCAACAGTCCAGTCAAGCCAGGAACTAGACAAAGAGACACCGTCTCAACCCACAATGGACCCCTCGAAACCACCGCCTGTCGTCATGCACGACAAGACACGGTGAACAGCGGTATCTAAAGAGTTAGAAAGACGTCGAATGAATTTCAGCAGAGCCAGATTAACTGGTGAAAGCATAGTTATCCACACTGACAATGAAGACAGCTGGGTCAGGTGCACAAAATTCCTGGAAGGAGCCCGTCTAGACTTCCATACATATAGCCTGAAGAGGAAAATCCCACTACACGCTGTAGTCAGAGGGATCCCAGATAATGTAGAAGAGAAAGATGCGGCAGATGACTTGATCAAACAAGGATTCTTCGTCCTAGAGTGCCATACAATGACCTCTGAGAGAACCAAAAAAGCGCTACCGCTATTCCTCGTCAAGGTTCCAAAGGATCAGGAAGAAATATTCTTCGTCAGGACATGCGTGGGCCTGATAGTATAGGTAGGACCGCAGAGAATGAACCGACAAACAATTGCGCAGTGCCACCGCTGCCAATACTTCGAGCACGCCCAACGGTGCTGTCACGCGACAGCCCGATGTGTCAAATTTGGAGAAAACCACATCACTAGCGACTGCAAGAAGACTCTAGAGACGCCGGCTAGGTATGCTAACTGCTTAGAGGCGCACCCTGCAAGCTACAGAGGCTGCAAGATGTTCCCGAAACCGAGACCATCACAACAGCAACAACAGGGAGGGAACAGGCCGCGGCAAGCGGAGAACCAACGGCCTAAACAACCCCAGCAGTCAAGACAAACACCAAAGATGCCAACAGTCCAGGTAAGTGACACTAATAAGATTATTAATGTTCCAGGTACCCTAACGACAGAGCAGCAAAAGATCGCGCCAGCGGTCCTAGCTGCTCTCATGCAAAAACCGGCAACCAGTAATGCCAGCAAGGATTCCGGATGTTTCGAAAGTAGGATCTTGGAACATCAACGGTATATCAGACAGGAAAAACGAACTCCTGGAATTGCTGTCGCGCCTAGAAATAGACGTCATGGCACTTCAGGAGACAGGGTTCAATAGTGAAACGAGATGTCGTATCCCAGGATACGTAATACGAAGGAAATCTCAGCCAAACCGCCTTCTCAGCCTATCTGGGACAGAAATCATCATTCAGCAGTTTCCTATAGGAGACTCTCTATGCTATTATGGCGGTGGTGTTATAATTGAATAACAGTATGATGGAAATTGATATGATACTTTTTTTTTGCTGTACTGTTTAGAAAGTGGCATTTTGGAAATCAGTCTGTCAGAAATTTCTCCGATACTGTAATGCGTATTATTGTTTTTTTCGGTAGTGAAGTCTCTGTCTTGAATAGAGGAACGGTTATCAGCGACAGGTTGAATTTTCAAATTTGGTTGAGTTTCAACATATGTATTGACTTGATTCAAATTTCTTATGTCTGTTTCATCTTCCAGATAGTTATTGTGTTTCCGTGTGGATTAGTTTTTATTGGTTATTTCCACAAACTATTCATTTGAAAATATTGATTCAAAAATTGATTCGTTTTCTGGTGATATCTCTCTATTCTGAAGTTATATACATTTCGATGAAAAGCGTCTACTATTCGAAACTCATATGATTCAAATATCTATTTTGACGTGAGCTATTTATGAAAATATCATTTATGACTTTGAACTAAATTTCGAATTCAGTCAAAGTGAAAAAGAATTTGATTCCCTTTAAAATTCAAATTGAATTATGATACTTTTCTGTACAGATGTAACAAAAAAAAGAACAGTTAGGTATTGGAAAAAAAAAGAAATAATCGTTATTTGTAAATTCAATATAATTTCCAGAAAGAAGACATTTTTTGAATGACGCCTAGCAATGGAAAGGGTAATGCAGTAATGTTAACTTTATGTGTATTCCACATGTTCACAATGAATGAATTGAACATGGGCTGAGAAGCTGAGATTGATTTGAGCAAATACTGCAGAGAAGTGATGTACATTACATTCAATATAATTTCAGTTTTGTTTGAAATGGGGCGGGAACTTTTCCAAACTGGGTGGAACAGGAAAAATAGTTGAAGCTGATGAAGCTGAATTTCTAAAATGAAAATATGATAGAGGATGAGTGGTAGAGAAACAATAGGTTTCTGCTAGTATAGAGTAAATTAGCAAAAGAGTTTTCATGAGTGTTAGAAGTAAGGTTTCATTTTGTGAGCGGAAAAGTTTCACGAACAAATTAAAACTTACTTTTGACAAATATCATACAAAGTTTTTTGTACCACTGTCCTGTTTTCATGATTGAATACATAAATTTGATGTTTCTATAAAATTACATTTAAACCTCTTGTCGGTTAACTATTTTCATTTTATCGCATTTGATGTGAAGTGGCCATGTCAGGTGACGCCGAATCACTTGTTAGCAATACTGTGTGTAGTATTGTTTACAGCTCAAGCGTTTTATTCAAAGTCACATTTGAAGCTCTTGCTGGTGTTTAATGTCTTGCATAATGGAAAACAATAGTGAGGAATTGTGTGCTCCTGGCGATATTGGAGAGGCTGCAAAAAGGGTTTCAATTGAGTTGTTATTAAAAAAAAATCGGCTCAGCAGTACGATATCGCATATTTTAATCTTCTCAGCTGGTGTAGACTTAGAAACGTTGAAAGAAACCGTATCCTTAGCCTATCTAGAAGAAAAATTAAACCTATGGGACTTTGTGAAGGAAGTTTTCAATGATAAAGTCGAGTGAGCTAGTTAGAAATGGTGTTAATACAAGCAAATATTTCAAGGTATCAGCATTCTTGAAGCGGAAAAACGGAAGTTATAAGCCCAAAAAATCAAAAATTCTTACGGTTGAATGAGTCCAGAGGTTTATAAATGAGATGCCAGATGAAAAATATTTGATGGTAAATGTTGCTACTATTTTCGGAATATATGAAGCCTGCCGGCGTGAAGAGCTGTGTCATTTCTTATTAGAAGACAATAAATCAATGGATAAATCATTGATTGTTGAAATTTCAAGTACGAAAATAGGAACAGGTCGTTATTTTTGCATTGTTGGAAAAAACATCGATTATTTTGATGAATACGTTGCATTACTCCTTCCTGTTATCGATCATCAACATTTTTGTTCTAAAATATCCAAATTATAAATGAAGTTCCAACCCAGTTGATATGAACACGTTTGGGAAAATGCCCTCTATCATTGCTTAGTTTCTTAACCACCTAGAACCAAAGGAATATACAGGTCACCATTTCAGAAGGACTTTTGCTTCTTTGCTAGCAGAATTAGAAGCAAATACAACGGATATCAAGGAGCATCGAGGATGGAGGTTTACAAGAGTAACTAAGGGTTACATCGTTGGATCTATTCCTCATTGAAAGTATATTGCTGAAAGAATAATTCCAACAGCTAGCTCCAGTGTTACAGCATCGTCCTCTTCACATCAAGAATCAAATGTTAATGCCCATGACATTGTCAGCTCAGCTAGTTCAAATATATTACAAGGCTCTTCAATATCGCGAAGTTTTGATATCAGCAGTTGTTCTGATTCTACTTTTCATATTAATGTTCTCAAATGATAATAATAATAATGTAATTAATGTATATTATATATTTATAACCAAATGCAATTGTATCTATATCTCTTGTTCATGATGGAGCTTCCTTGAAAATTGAATAATTTTGCTTTGTTTATTGCTATTTGGTAGAAAAAAATCATGTTGAAAATACTTTCAACACTAGTGTCGGAAATATTTTCAACACGCCACTTTGTAACGCTATTTTTAGTGACAGTTATACAAAAAATTATTAAAGTATATGTTGAACGGAAAACCACCATTATATCTACCAGTGTAAAGTTGGCAATCAGTTCTAGCCGCTGAATATTCCGATTATACCCGAGTGGCCAGTGGGGCACGCCAATAATTTTTGCTGTCTGAAATTTTTGATACAATATCATTTTATATACTGATTTTATTGAATGCCTTCAACGTTTTATTCCCTAAAAATATTCTGTTAGAGATGAAAAGAGTTTCAAATCTTAATAATCACATTTTTATACTTTCTATAATCAATATTGAATATTTATATTTTTTAATGACGAACGTTTCTGAAACATTATGTTACAATAGTAAATGAAATGGAGAGATTCAACTGAAATTGATCATTTTAGTGCTGCTTCATTGTCAATAAGAATGGAATTTTTTGGTAATGATATATAGTGCCACGTGCCAAAATAAATATTTCATGAAGAGAATATCGTTTTCTTTTTGGAATATTGATCACCAATCTTTAAACAAAAACGGTTAGTTTTTCATTCAATTGCTGGGCTGTTGCAAAGAAAGCTCTTTGTTGTTGTGTGTGAAACTTTCGATATATTTCTCACCTTGATAAGGACAACTGCAATAAAAAAATTGCATTTTGCAAAAACATAAATACGGATACTTTATATATTATTATATTCAAAGTTACATAATTTTACTGACAGAGTTGAGTGAAAAAATTTTGAATACAACTAGATATTTTATTATATTTATTATATTTCAGTTGGTATGTGTAAATATTCCATTCATTAGACATTCTTCATCATCGAAATGTTTTTTTCCTTGTATTCATTTTTTTCCTGGAATATGTGGGTTCTCAGAAATCACTTATTCATTTCCCGAATTAACATGTTCTATTTTTTGGGAAAGAAAGTTTTTGGCTTTCTACTACTCCATCTTGATACAAAAATGTGTGAATCTCCCAAAGAAAGGAAGGAAGCAATCATTTTTTTGAAAAAATGAAATACCACTGAACATAGATGTGTAGATCATTCAAAGAAGTAACCACAACTAGAAAAAATTCAAAAATAATTTTTAGTATTATAATCAGGATACAGTTTTCTGGAATGTCATTGGGATGAAAATTAAAATTGCTATGTAAAAATTTGAGAATTAAAGTTTGAACTGTTTCACAGTTGAAGAAAAAACAACTACTCAATTTATAGTTTAATATATTTTTTTATCATTTATTTGTTATAAAACTTCCGGACAGAAATTATGCTGGTATAAGGAAGTTGATGGAAGTGATTAAGTGGAAACTAATAACTTTTGAAAATAAAAAAATATGAACATTGAAATAATATAATTTGATGATCATAACTATGTTCTGTGATGATTTTGGAAAACATGAACTCTTTTAGATTTTTTAGTTTTCAAGCAATTTATTAAAAACTTCTGAATAATTTTTAATCGGAATATTCTTGAATTTCATTAGTTCGGACTTCCATTGTCTAATATGATATAATAAGATTTGAAATCCCTGAAAGAACAAATGAAATTGAAAATTAAAATGAATAGCTGAAAATAGGAATTATATTAAGTAAAAAATCCCCGCAACAGTGTTTCGCCATACAATAGCTTCTTCGGGTGTGTCTTCACAAACTAACTAACTCCACTAACACGTATTGCGTTTTTGTAAAACTGTTTAGTAAAAATCTCACAATAAAGTGTTTTTTGAATTCGTTATTTATCGATTTTCATCAAGTATCGGCAAATTCCATCATATAGAAGTAAATATTCATTGAATTTTCTGGACTCAAAGTAAATATTATCGACCCCATTATTTTCGAAAACTACAAAAATAAGCCATGAACCAGGTCTATCTAACAAAAAACGATAGTGAGCGTTATGGAACATAAACATATTTTGGTGAACCTACCAATAATATCACTCATTTTTTGAAAATAACTTGATCGTGGCTTACAGAATAAATAACAATTCAAACCAAATTGATAAAAACAATAAACACAAAACTTCAGTCTCTGGTAGTACAAGAATATAGGTAGGAGTTGATGTGTGCTTCTCACCCAAAACTCTATTTAAGTTTTATTTTTTGAGTAAAAAGGTTTACGAAACGAGCGAAGCAAGTTGAGCAATTTCACGAATAGAATGAAACTTACTTTAACTCAAATATCATACAAAGTTTTTTGTACAACTGTCCTGTTTTCATAATAAAAGAGATAAATTCAATATTTCTATGAAAACACATTTTGACCTATTTTTATGTTATCGCATTGGCCGTGTCAGGTGATGCCTAATCACCTGGTTACCAACAAACAGTATTGTTTATAGCTCACGCGTTTTATTTAAAGTCACATTTGGAGTTCTTGCTGGTGTTTGATGTCTTGCATAGTGAAGAACAATAGTGAGGAATTGTGTGTTCCTGATGATATTGAAGAGGCTGCAGCAGACTTAAAAACGTCGAAGAAAATTTCAGCGAAACCGTCTTCTTAGCCTATCTAGAAGAGAAATCGATAATATGGAACTCGTTAACTTTGTGGAGCAAGTTTTCAATGATAAAGTCGAGTGCGCTCGTTAAAAATGGTATTAATACAAGTAAATATCCTTAAAGCGGAAAAATGAAAGTTATAGGCCCAAAAAAATCAAAAACTCTTACGTTTGAACAAGTCAAGAGGTTCATAAATGAGGCGCCAGATGAAAAATATCTGATAATAAAAGTTGCTACTATTTTCGGAATATATGGAGCCTGCCGGCGTGAAGAGCTGTGCCACTTATTAATAGAAGACATTAAATTGATGGATAAATCATGGATTGTTCAAATTTCGAATACAAAAACAAAAATAGGTCGTT
>WOGR01005832.1:0-13506 GCA_015342045.1 Leptinotarsa lineolata | reverse complement strand
GAAATGTTTGACGAAGTTCAATTTAACTTTTAATACTTGAAAACTACAAGTATAGAACTTGACAAATCTAAAAACAATCTCAATGACATTTCTCTCAAAATTTTACATCTACATGGTGAGAGGAAATGAATAAATTACAACAATTGTTGCAATCTATTATCGAAATAATGAGTGTGCTAAAGCTGCTGCAAGAATTTATACTACGAATCATCCAGACCACAACGTGAGCCATCAAAACGTTAAACAGTCAATAGATAAGTTTCGAACTTCAGGTTCTGTTCACAACAGAAAACATGAAGTATTCCATCCGACGGAGTTGAAGTTGTGGTTGTAGGACATGGACATGTTGTACAAATGGATAATCGACAATCTATCAGACAAGTAGCTAGAGCGTATGGTGTATCAGCTACTACTGTTTTTTGGATTTTTAAAACCTACAAATTCCATCCTTTCAAAATAAGGCTAGTTCAGGAATCAAACGAAGATGATCCTGATCGTCGACCTCAGTTTTGTGAGGTATTCAGCGAGAAATTGACTAATAACCCAAACCTATTATACAACACATGTTTTCAGACGAAAGTTCTTTCATGTTGAATGGTGAAGTGAATAGACATAATTGTTGTTATTGGAGCGATGTGAACTCTCTTTTGATGATGAAAACAACACTCACAAACACCACAAAAATTGAAAGTCTGGGCCGGCATTCTTGGTAATTTTGTTGGACCATTCTTCATTGAAGGTAATCTCAATGGAGACACATTTAAATCTGTCACAAAACTGTAGATCCTATGATTACACAAATTTCAGAAAATGATGACAATTTATTAGAAAAGGAAATAACATTCCAGCAGGATGGTGCACCCCCACATTTTGATGTTCGGGTGAGACAGTTTTTGGACGAACGTTTTCCAATGCGTTGGATCGGCAGAAGGAATCCTGTGGAGTGGGCAGCTAGATCACCTGATCTCACACCGATTGACTTCTTTTTGTGGGGACACCTGAAGTCGAAAGTGTACTTTACTAAGCCTACAATCTAGAAGACCTGCGACAAAGAATTGTTCGGGAATGCCGATTGCTGACTCCGGACATCTTGAATAATGTACAGTAGGCTGTATTATTGTATGGAACTAGGTGGAGGTCATTTTGAACAATTTAACCTGAAATATAGCTAGCAAACTGTTCATTCATCAATTACTATGAAGTTTTTACATATCTGAGAGTACCTACATTTAACTTTATCTTTGGACTTGAGTGATTACTCAAACTAAAATAAAACAAAATCAACACATTTCACCTCGACTCAAAGAACTATCCAAATAACAGGTTATACAACAACATAACGAATCTATTAATTATCCACCAAGATATATTTTTAAATTTGACACAATCCTAACGTATCACAAACGTGGCGCGTTTTTTGCGATGAACTCACCTTTTTGTATCTAAAAATAATAATAATATTGGCAACATCATATATCGAGAATCAATTGATGTCGAAACTAACTAGAAATATTGACTATCGGACCATTTGGCGGCAACGTCAAGGTTACTACATTCGTCTACAAGAATTTCTGGAACAAAAGCACATCCCAACAATGCTTTTTCTTGCAATATTCTAATTGACTTGTTTCTAATGAAAAATAATAGTGTTGGCAACATCATTTGATGTTCGATTGAATAGAAATATTGACAGTTGGCACAATCTTGCGGCAACGTCGGAGCTACTGAGTTGGTGTACAAACTTATCTGAAAGAAAAATGCATCCCAGTATGGAAATACAGAAGAGCCATATATTTTTTATTGTTAATTTCTTGAAAATTATAACTTTAAAACTCGAATTCTCACTTTAAATTTCGAAATTACGTCTTCAATCTCAAAGTTTCGATTTCGTACTCAAAAATTTTGACTCAAATCTCAGAAATTTTGATATTGAAGTCGAAATTTTGAGATTAAAGTCGAAATTCCGAGAGTGAAGTCAAAGTTGCGAGTCTCAAAGTCGTAATTTTCAAGAAACGAATAATAAAAATATGTGGTCCTTCTCCGCTTCCGTATTCCAACAACCACCAGTGTATTCACCTCTTATGTTTCTCCAATATGAACAATTATCTGAGAAATCATGTTGGTCATTTTCGCTAGTGATTTTCACTAAGTGATAAAAAAACTATTTGAGAAATGAGTGACACTGTGTTCAGATTGAAAATAGCAAGGACTCTGTGGAAAATATTACATGCGGAATTTTTCAGGAGATGATATCAAAAATTTCATTGTAAAGTTTTACTAGACAGTAAATATTACCCCGTTTTTTACTGAAAAAACTTTCGACACTTTTCAAAATTTAAAACTCATTAATACAATAATACAGTTTATTGTCTGATTTTCACTATAAAGGGTGTTACAAAAACCGCGACACGTGTTTCGCTATACAATAGCCTTCTCAAGCGTTGATACTGTATAGCGAAATACGTGTCGCGGTTTTTGTAAAACCCTGTATAGTGAAAATTTTACAATAAACCGTATTATTGTATTAATGAGTTTTAATATAGATTTTCATCAAGAATCGCCCAGTTCTATTCAATTTTTTAACACTTCATCATTACTGAGACAGTTCTATTCAGTTGCAATACTGATTATTGAAACCAACCAATTTTCGATAAATAAATCATTCACTGGCAATTGAATATTCTAGAATGTCAGCGAATCCCCATACTGAAACATTTTCCTTCTTTCAGGAGAAAAACCTCACGTTTGTATGGTGTGCGGCAAAGGATTCAGTACTTCATCGTCCTTGAACACACACCGGAGGATCCACAGCGGAGAAAAACCACACCAATGTCCTGTTTGCCTGAAACGGTTCACGGCTTCCTCTAACCTCTACTATCATCGCATGACGCACATCAAGGTAGGCCGGTATTTGAATTTTCACACGATAAAAATGTTTTGATTGTGGTAAGAATAGACAATCAAATCCGGTTATTATGGGAGTTCTGAATTTTCTGAATTTTTGTTACATACGAACAAACAATTATAAGTGCCTTTGACAATAACCCCCAATGAATTTAACAAAAATAATATCCAATAATATATGTAAAACTGTACAGATTTCTATAAGTCGATCTTAGTTAGATTCATTTGTACCATATTAAATAAAATCATCAAGAAAATTACAATCCTGTATTTCGATACCTGATGATTAGGAATTTCTCACATTGGAGATACTTCTGGAGAAAAATTAGTATGATATTTTCAGTAAAAGGTTCTACGTCTAATTCCAGAAAAAAAATTCATTTGATCTAACGGAGTCCAAATTTCTAAGCGATAATCAATCTTGGTTTTTCTCTGGGCTATTCCAGTACAAAATATTGTAATAAGCGTAATTTCACACCATTACTTTTCATAATCTTGATCTTTCGTAACAAAATTTTTGAATGAGGATTCTATTCCTTTGAAATTCAGGAAATGACTTTAGATACAACAAGTATCTTCATAATTTGATTTTCACATAATTAGTTGGCACGAAAAAAGAAAAACAGATATGAATTCCACAATGAACTGAAGTCCGCTGCAAGACACTAAAATTAAGACGAAGAAAGTATAGATATACTAGCTAATACACTTGCTAACTATATATTACATATTACCGACTTTTGTTTAAATAATTTGCACGTTTTCATATAATGAACGATGAGAATTTTCAGAAAAATACTTCGAAAAACTATGATACACTCCACAGGAAATGACTCTTGTTCAGTATACCTAGTGAGTAATACAAACCTTAGTGACGATGTTCTATTGACATCAGGACAGTTATGGGGATGATATCGAAAAAGTTCTCTAATACAGCTTCAAAAAAAATCACAAGACCATTGTAGTGATATAGGCAGTTTGAGGTTAGTTGTATGGATCATAGAAAACCCTTGAACCCGTCGATTAAGGTAAATATTACCAACGAGGAAACCTGCCCAAGAATATAAGGAATGTCACATCTTCATAACATCCTTTTAGATGTCACCACTCACCAAACACATTAACGCAATGGAAATATTTTCAATAATAATAATATTGTCATATCCGGTTGCGCAGTTCATTGAGCTCAGGCTATCGAAGCTCTCTGCTGGAAGCTTCAAACTGCGCTAGGGCTGAAGTGTTTAAGTTGAGTGGCTGCGGATGTTTATAGATGTTCTTCCAGAAGGATTCCACCTGATCAGAGGTCGACGGATTATCCACAACACGTGGAGGCTCTTGGAATAAGCAAGAAGGTTTCTCGCGAAACCTAAAGTTTTTCGCGATACTTCTCGCTCGCCTCACTAGCCACTAACATTCCTATCCTATCAAGGCAGTGATGTTTGGTGGTCAGCAGCACGCCTTGACTCAAAGTGTGATGGATACGTCGTAGTTTGGCGGCTATTCGCCGCACTGCGGGCGTGAAAGGCCTGTTGGCCGCCCTGTAATCATTTACACATTGAATACGAGACACGTGTTGTCTCGCCGACGTGATCTTAGCCTCCATCTTGTGTACTCGCTGTTACAATAGAAGATCATCAAGTGATAATGAAATAAGGCCGTGATTAGACTTTGTCAAGTCCTTTCAATTATCGCACTCATTTCACTCTTGGGTTTATCGCTTGTTTGAACGAATACACTCTCTAATTCCCGTATGTAGAATACTTTCGAATACCTTCATATATCCAGCGAGCTTCACGATGGTATCCATGGGACCTTCATTCAGGTTCACGTATTTTCGCACTAGAACCAGCGTGACGTCATTCGTCACGCTGGTTCTAGTGCGTTGTTGGTTCGTTTGCTAGATCGCTTTATATTCTCCATGGGTGTAACAATACTTCCGTAAAAATATCGCCTTGAACTACACCTTCACATATCGAAAATATATGCTGTTGTCTGTTCGCTTATGTCTTTATAACTGTGAAATAATGAAATGCTATCATGAGAGAAATCAGTTGACTAAAGTTAGTTTGGCCGATAAGGAATTATAAGGAAATCCACAGAAAGTTGTTACTAAGTTCAATGTTTTCATTAATTCTCTGTACCTAATAAGAATTTGATTTCAAAATGCCGAATTGGAACAATGTAGATAACCAATGTATCCAAAATATCGGAAGAGGTCTTAATCACTTTCAACATATATTGTATATATGCAAATGTGACTCCGAACCGCGACTCACCTAACCACTAACGATGCAATCACGATAAAATCTGATGCATTTTCAATGTTTTCCAACTGCGTAAATGCATTTCAAATTCCTTCAGGTTTTCCCATGTTTCATAATAAATCTTTTGTCCGAGATAACGCACTGTTACACCACTCTTAATTACTTATTTGATGTACCATGCTAAACATTGATTATATGGGGCAGTAGTGAGCCCTGTAACGCTCCTTGGAATCCGTGTGAAAACTTCTTCAAGAAGTCATGCTTGGCCTGGCTGAGACCTTATTGTTCACCACATGTCATCGACGGGTAACCTTGTGGTACCCCTTTACCTTTGACTTTAGTGTTTACTCCGATACGGTCGAGTTGGCGGGATGTTCTTTATTGAAATAGTCACGTCTTTGTGTGGTTTTTGATACGGTTACACTTGTTCCACTGACGGCGAAAGAAGAAGAAGAGAGATTATGGCTATGCTTTTATTTGCCATTTATTTTATTCATTCCATTTAATGGATGTAGGTTACCGAGTGATTTGCCATACACTGGAGATTATACGGTTCTTAATTCGGAAAGCTCAAAATACTACAGATGTTTATCGATATTCAAACATATTGGCTGAAAAAATAAGATGAATATGTTCATACAGATCAATAATGAAACTTCTGCTGTTTAATTAAACTTCAAAAATCAAGAGTTAGTGGATTTCCATTGAAAGTATTTGTATTACCATATGATGGAAGTCGTTCAATAGAAGAATTATAGAACAGACTACAAAAATTTATTGGTGTCGAAGTGTGGTAATAAGTCTGACGGGTAACCATAGTTATAGAGGACGAAAATGCCGAAAGGTAAATTATTATTCATTCACAGATATTCTGCAACAAGCAAGAGAAGCAAAATTGCGTTCACCATGATGTTCAAAATGACTCAAGAGATTGTACAAATTTCGATTTAATCACCGTTGGCATCTCGAAATCATTTAATAATGACTTGCTCATTACAAAATTGTCATTTTGAATACTTTTGATAATACTACCAAACCATGAGTCATGTTTTTATAATGAACTAAAGACCCGCTATGGATTCAAACGAGTAGCAGAGCATATTTATATTCCTACATTTATCATCCTAGTGTTGGATCAATTTGTGACTTATAATAATGACCTTCCATTAAATTCAATCAAACAAAAGTATACTCGTCAATTCAAATATGAAAATGAGTAAGTATTTTCCTATATGAAGACAACACAAAACATAAATAATGGTTTGAAAAACTTTTAAAAAACGCTTCAATAGCAACACAAAATAAAAAAAATTCGAAACTAATTTAAGATTGTGTTCAACATCGATAATAAGTCCTATGGGTCAGGCGAAGCTCTCAGGGTTACAGAGACAGGTTTGTCTGGCCATCAGTTTCACACCGTCAGCGACCATGGGGATACTTCTAGAACTACCTCCTCTCCACATTTTTCTGGAGAGGGAGGCTGGATGGACTGTATACAGATTTGTGCACATCGCCAATTGCACAAAGCAACCTAATGCACAGTTCACTAAACTGTTGGCTGACACTAGAAGTCACAGTATTCTGGGAATGACCTCTGACTTTATGCCTTCAACTGTCAATTATGAACTGCTTCATGAAGTACTTTTCCCGAGTAGAGAGGACTGGATCCTCCGGGAGAAGGAAATATAAAGAGCAGGTAGTTGTTTGTTCACAGATGGATCAAAAACACCTTCAGGCTCTGGTGCAGGTGTTTTCAGTTGCAGACCAAGGACGGAGATATCAACCTGCCTAGGGACCTATGTGACTGTATTCCAAGTGGAAATCTTTGCTATTGAATTGTGTGTGGAGAGATTGGTAGAATCCAACCTCACACACAAGTCAATAAAAATTTTCTCGGGCAGTCAAGCGGCGTTGAAAGCGCTTGGCTCCTACCGAGCAACGTCTAATTTGGAAGAAAATTGCCAAAAACGATTCTACTCAATAGGAAGACTTGACAAATTGTCTCTGGTTTGTATTCCTGGCCATACTGGCCTGAAAAGCAATGAGGCTGCTGAGTCTCTTGCAAAGGATGGTGCTGCAAGAGCTTCATCGGATCAGAACCTGTCATTGGTATTGCTTTAGGTTTTACCAAACAAACATTGAACACCTGGATGGCAAGAAGTCTTCAGAACTTCTTGCCATCCAGGTTCAAAATCTTTCAGGATTGGCTCATTCATTCACCCTTCGAAGCTTGAAACCAAACAGTTGTTGGACTTTAGTAAGGATGAACTACGATGTCTAACAGGCCTCCTTACAGGACAGTGTGTGTCGCCTCTTTTTGGAATATGAAGAAACAGCATAGCATATACTTTGTGCCTGCCCCGCCGTGGACTGAATCAGGTTTTCAGAGTTCAGTAGAACCACAGTCTTACCATCTGACCTGAAAGATCACTCACCATACAAACTAATTGGCTTCATCGAAAAGCTAGGTTTATTTGGTCGAGTTTGAATAGGTGTGAGCCACAATAAATCCTTGCGGGTTGCGGTGAAGGGTCGAATAGACCCACTCACTTTTGACCTAACCTAACCTGTCTAACTCATTTGAAACACGTCAACTTCAGTTTTTAGGGAGACATATTTCTAGGTAAAAATTTGGTATTTTAATTCTGTACCCAGTAAAATTTTTGACATCACACCGATATGCAACGTCAGAAAAAAATTCTTTAAATTTGTATTCAATTTCAAAATAGAAAGTTAAAATAAACACAAACATTTACTCAAGTGTGCGAACTGAGTACTGTTAACTTGCATACAATGGTATAAACGAGCTTGTGTGTCCAAACGAATGAAATCTGGGGAAAGTTATTATCGAGGATTTGTCGCACTGGTACTGCTCAATAAGGAGGTGGTTCATCTCGTTCAAAAACTACTCTATTTCGCATAGATGATGGATGGATGACGAATGCTTGACATAACTTGAATAATCAGCAATGCTGAGAAAACTCTATTGTAAATTAGAGTATGTCTATTTTGGAGCAGCGATAAACGACAAGAGCCTCAATGAGAGCAATGATGAGGAAAAAGCCTGATTCTCTGCTTTTATTTGCCGTTCACTCCAGAACATCGATAAGGAATGTTGTTTTTCAATGTACTGCAACATTGTTAAATTACTTATTGTCAGTTAACAGTGACCTCTGGGTGTATTTGGTTACCAGTTAATTTAATAATTCACTAAGAAGGTGTAGAACCTAACCTCACAGAAAAAAACAAAAATGCGACAAAAGGTAAAACGACCTCTGGTAGAATCTATTCAAAATGTATCTTTCGAAACTCCATACCTACTATGTTGATGAAAATTGAACTCGGGAATATTATTGATTGAAAACATTGAGAACATAAGAGCAAGTGTTTTCATTGGCTACGAAACATGTGATAATTATTGCAACAGATGTATTTATGTACTGGTTTTAATTTTACTGCCACCTCAATACACAAAGTTTTTACAAATTAATTCTTCTATATTCATCCCACATAAACACCAATGTAGATTGGGGTGTGTTTATGTAGGAGCCGCGATAAATGACATTATGAGAGCAAAGTGAAGGCCTGACGAGGATTTGGCAAAGGATTTGGCATCTATCTTCCATAAACGCTGAGTAAACTCAATTATGGATTATCGACGCTCTTATAATTAGTTGAAGGTCAGCAGAGTATCCAAAAATTGCTACAATTTAAACAGTTTATGTGATTTTTTTTACTTCGCTTTTAACGTTCAACGCAGCTCCAAGATCAACGCATTCTTAGATGTAAAAGTAGCGTGAATATGAATCTCCCGTTTTCATGTAAATGAGATTATTGTTTTTTAAGACACCAGCGCTCTGACTAGCTCGATTTTTAGAAATTCTGGAGAGCTTAGATGCTTTACACGTGCCTAAGCGCCCAGTTATAAATACGCCCCTGCTCGTTACGTAGCGCCTTTAATATGAAAATTCTGAATAATCGTATGATAATAACGTAAAGTCACAAAAAAAGAAATGTTCGTAATAAATTTGTTGAATTTGTAAGATGCGAAAATAACTCGACAACAAAGTTGTAACCTACGCGTACATTTTTCGTATTCTAAATTTGAAAAGAATTTGTATTTGTGGGACAATTCGCGAATGCGTAGGAGACATTTATATATTTATAATCAAAATGCGCTATTTTGGGTGAATCTTATTATGACTTTTTAAAATACATTAAAAGACCGTATACGCATTATGATAAATCTCGGGGCACTATGCGAGAATACCAATTTCTATTTTCTGTGACATTACTTTTGATACTTACAATAAGTTTGATTAAAACTAAAAACCATTCAACTTTGAATTGTTTTGATTTTTCAAGTCATTAATTTCATTGTTCAAAATTTGATTCATTTATATAAGCAGGTAGATACGCAATTGTGGAAAATTTACCACTAGTTCGGAAAATAACCGTTTTAATAAATAAGTGTTTTTATCAAAAATGAATTATTCGGTACAATCGTTGGAAAGTTCTTCGAGAAAACAAATAGTTGGGAGTTGAAGAGATTAAAAATTGAATTTTTCAAATCTTCAAATAGGGGTAATGCAAGGAGAAAATGAAGTCAATCCAGTTTCTGAAAAAATACCGAATAGGATGGAGATTTACTTTTATTTGTTTATTTTATTGACATAGCAACAGCTCAAAAGCTGAATTCACATATAGAAAGAATTACATTAATTAATTCATTAATATAATAATATAATTTCTATGATTCCAGTTTATAATATAACTTCTGTGCGGCTAGCAATAATGTAACAATGATATAAAAAAGTGTATTACGAATAAAACCATCTTTCTGACGATAATATAATGTCTGATACAATCTATCAATGATCACAGCGATATCACAGAGCACACAGGTATAGTCCCAGTAACTGATATTGTGCGCTCTTAAGGAGTGTCGGCTTTATCAAAGGCCATAAAAAACAATAAAGAAAAATGAACCGCCTGCCAGCTAGTCCACGTGAACTTTAGAATTGGCGGTTCGTATTGGATACTTGTTACTAGCCGAGTTTTATGATTGGCTGAAGAGTCTCAAAATTAAATTTGAAATTATGTTACAGTGACTAATAGAAATCGGTGAATGCGGGTATGGTTATCGTCCGTCGTCTCATGAATTTTCAGTTCAGCAACTGATCGCGATTTGAGTGTTCGAATTCGATATTGGCACAGTTATAATTACTTAAAATTTTTGTTGTCTGTTTGAAATGTGGCGTCCTTGGACAAGTACTAATAGTAATAACGAGTGTAAAAACAGCGCAGACTTTTTCCGGTGTAGTGATTCTAATAGCGACGGTGAACAATACGAAAAAGAGATACCTACCAGTGAATAAGATTCGGATGCATTTGAATATTGAAACACAGAGAGTATGTTTCAATGTATATAAGGATCTACAACATCAGATTTGACCGAAATTACTTGCTCAAACCCTCATGTCACACACGGTCAAAGGCCTTGACTCTCCATGGTTTTCGATTGCGTTATTCAAAATATCGGTGATATACGATAGAAAGTCGCCTGATGATCTTTGATTCCGAAAGCCATATTGATGATCGCTCAAGATGTTGAAGCCTTCCAAATATTTAAGGATATGGCTTTCTCCATAATTTTTGATATCACCGATAACAAGCGACTGGTCTATAGTTATTTGGAAGATTTTTCTTCCAAATAACTGGGAATAGGCTGAATGCGAGCAATCTTCCAACAAGAAGGGAAAACCCCTATCTTGTAAGACAGGTTGAAAAGTCTGCAAAATACTGGTGCGAGTTCATTTGCGCATTTTTTAAATACGATGACGGGCACTTTATCGGGCATGTCATCTCTTTAAATACTAAAAGTTGTATCGGTAGGTTGAAAGGTGTCAAGGGACATTTGGAAAATTACTAATAACTGTATTGATAATTGCTGAATTATAAATATCTATCTGATCATTCAGAACAATGTTGTTTTGATAAGCAACATGTTTTTTGATTTCTATAGATTCCAAAATATTCAAATTCAGACTTTTTGGTTGACTGTGTAGAATTTCCAGATTTTGTGTGAAATTGTGAGTGTTTTCTATTAGAATAATGACGTAGTTAGAATCTGTAACTTGTCAAATGATCCTCGAGTCTGTGGTTGAAACTGCGGCCAGTCTGGCCTATACAGTGTGTAAAAGCCAAATGGAATAAATTTATTATTTCGGTTACTGTGAATATTTGTAAAAAGTCCCGGAACATATCAAATTTAAATTATAATTTGACATACTTTTTCGGAAAAATGCTACCCCCACCTTCAACCCCCATCGAATGACAGGGCCATTGAAAACCTCGGCCGCGAAAGCGGCCGGGTTTGAAGGCTGTGGAATTTTGGAATTTCTTCCTTACGTTTCGCTGGCGCGAGTGGCTAGCTTCTTCAGAGATTGGCATTATTCCACTACTGTATTGCTAGAGATCCATAAAAATGTCGAGCATTTTTCGAAACACTACAACAACCATGATTAGCCCCTTTGTGGGCTAATTAAATATACATCAGAAGCTGGAGGGCTGCAGAAAAAATAGTTTTCAAGAAAAAGAAATACGTTTATCAGTTCTTCATTAATTTATCTTTAACAGTCATATCGATATAAACGTAAGAATTTGTTGTTGACAGACGCATTGCATGAAGAAGTTACTTATCTGACAGTGAAGACCTATACTAAGATTTTATAAAGTTCATTGTTGAATACGCACTTTCACATAAAAAGTGCTGCCCATTTTCAAGCCAAAATTTAGTTTGAGAAAACTATCACCAAGGATCTTAAAAAAATCCATCCCAGTTTCTGTTCTGCCCCTGTGAAAGGGATCTGACTGGTATTCAGTCTTTAAGCTTTCGATTTGAATTGTTAATGGATGCGTAAAAAGAGACAAATCGCGGTATTATTCTTAAAAATCTGTGAAACCCTGCTCAAATTCAAAAATTATCTCGTCGATTTATCTACGTAAGGTATAGTCAGAAAAGTTACATCCTTTAAAATTTCTCATTTCGGTATGATGTTCTTTGCAACTCGAAAAAAAAAGAAAAATCATTTTTTTCAGTGACGTTTTGAACAATCTCAGTTTATTTTTGAACCCATTCACATATCTATACAACTTGGCTATATTGTGTTGTTTCTCTTGTAATTTCAAATGTTATGTCATATCAGTTAAAAATGCAAGATCGGCACGAAATTCAGGATCTTGCATTTTAGTTTCCATATCTGTATCAGATTTCATTTCATTTTTAAGAAATATCGAAATTTCTTTCCGTAAAGCGAAAAAGCGCTGCAAGCACTGACCAGCACTTTACCATCGGATTTCTGAGTGTGGCAGATTCCTATAGGTGGCGTCAATTTTAGTTAAAAATTTACGAAATTTGCTATGACTCCAAGCTTTGTATATAGTCTATATACAAAGCTCCAAGCTTTGGTTCCGCCTCTAATAAGATTTGTTATTTTAACAACAATTTTCATAGCATTCATTTGGCGCAAAGATTTTCCGCATAAGGCTTCTTGGTGTATGATGCAATGAATTAATGGGCAATCCATACCATTTTGTTTTAGAAGTCCCGCAAGTCGTAACGTTTCCTGTCATAGCTTTTGCTCCAACGGTCACAATACAAGAACATTTTTAAAACCCACCGTATTCCATAACAATTCTGTTAACAACTTGAAAAACATCGCTGCCTTTAGTTGAGCCATGTAGTGGCACTAAATTCAACATTTCCACCGTGATCGAAAAATCTTTTGAAATGCAGCGAATGAAAATTAATAATTGACAGATATCCGTCTGGTAGGTACTTTCATCTGATCATAATGAATAATATTCACATTTCACAATGTAATCACATAATTTTTTCGAAACATATTCACCCATATCATCTATTCGTCGCGCAACTGTTTGGTATCTGGGGTTGCCTTTTATATTTGGGGATTAGAGAACAAACACAAATATTATTCATTGAAAATCACTGTATTGTTTTTCAAAATATTCCTTATAAAGATCTATACACTTTTGCATGCGTTTGAACCAATGGTAGAAGCACTTTTGCCACTCTGATTGGGGAATCTCCAAAACATACATTCTGAATGCAGCAACCGCTTCTTCAGGTGTCGAAAAACGTTGACCTCTCAGTTTGTTTTTTACGTACGGGAATAAAAAGAAGTTATTCGGTGCCAAGTCAGGACTATATGGTGGATAACTCATCAAATCGATGTTTCGGGTGCTCAAAAATGCAGTTGTTTGAGCCGATGTGTGAGAGCTCGCATTGTCGTGGTGAAGAGTGATCCGTCTTCGG
>WOGR01005831.1:0-13508 GCA_015342045.1 Leptinotarsa lineolata | reverse complement strand
TCATTAATAACCCGTGTCATAGTTTTAAGTGTGAACAGCTATATTTTGCAGATGACTCAGAGTTATTTTCCGTTATTAATGATGAGTGATTGTCACTTAGTGTAGCTGTAATGAATGAGGACTCAATGTAGGGGAGTGTGAAGCTATTACTTATAACTGAAAAAAAGGACATTAACAAATTTTCGTATGCTATTCAAGATTCAGACCCATAGCGATGCAATACTATCAAGAACAAAGGTGTAATTTTTGATCAAAAAATGACATTTAGTTAACATATTTCAAAAAAGTTTCCAAATTCCTGGTTTCATCGTTTCATTGTTAGAAATTGCAGGAACTTTCAGAGTATTGAAGTTATTATACTTATGTACTCTCAAACCTTGAATAAGCGAGTACGGTTTGAGGTCCATTATATGAGACTCACGAGTATTGAAGGAGTTCAGAAAGAATATTATGAATTTTAAGTTTTTGAAGCAGTGGGTACTTATTATTGAAGGGGTATAGCTATGCATAAACTCCACATATCGGAAAAACATATCACAAACGGAAAAAAATAATGTCAAAATACTCCTAGCTTTCTACGTCGTTACGATATATTTTTGAATGTTCAAATTGCCGTGCATCGTTCTTTGAACACATATTCGCTCTTCCAATAATATATTTATGGCAATTTTCCAGCATTTGTATGGATATAGCCATGCAAGCAATTCGTCAATATTGCCAAAAGTTCTGGGGCTTCGATGAAGCCCCACAATGAAAAATCCAGAAAGGTCAGGTAAGGTTAACGTGGTATGCCATTGTTCCGACATACTCTTAGTTGTATTGAGAACATCTCTGCAAATAGTTCTACGATGTGGTGGAGCTCCATCGCGCTGAAAATACCGATATTTTCTCCGACGAGATTCTAAATAAAATTCCGCCGTCAAAAATATCTTAAGAAAGTAGCGACCTATAATCTTGGTGTCCAGCACACCAAGCCAAACATTGAACCCAAATTTCTTTTGGAAACTTGTAGCTCTATGTAGAAAGAAATTTTTTGTCGCCAGTGGTAATGAATATTTTTGTTGAAGCATCTGTTAATTGTAAATCTCATCACACCATTAAATTTTATTACAGATTTCATGTTACTGACGATGTTATCTGAGTAGCAATCTACAAAATATTTTTCTCCTTTGTTTCGATATTCTATGGCATTTCTTCCTATTGCAATATATTTCTCACGGGTCTAACTAATAGCATCGAAGTCGAAAACTTATATTTAATTCAGAAGATAAGGATTGATTTTTTTTAAATTACTCCTTTTTGTTTCTTCTTCATAATATGAATATAATTTTGTGTGTTGTCCGATGAATTGCTTACTATTGGACAATAAGGCTATTAGTATTATATATGAGTATATGAGGGACTATTTATGTTTCTGGTAATGGCAACATTAATGTCAATAGGTGAAATATGTCAACACCATAATAAAATTTGACATTTTTCAGTATAAACATACTCACAATGTTTTGATGTGTAAGTGCTAGTCGTTTTGTTTACAGTGAGTTAACAAAATCAATTTGACCAAGAAATGAAAATTTCAAGAAAAGGTTTTTGTTGGATCACTTTTCACACTTTTCGAGGTGGATTATCTCAACAAGAATAAACTCAGTTCTTTGTATGGCGATAAATCATCTTCAAAAACGACAGTATATCACTGGTATAGTGAATTCAATGGTGGTCGTAGTTAGGTCGTCGACGAATTCCGTGAAAGTCGTCTAAAATCGGTTGTTGTGCCACAAAACATGGATGCAGTTGTAAAAAAAATGTTCTCGTTGGATACTCCATAATTCATCAATCGCTCAAAAAGAGGTTCGCGTCAAATGGTGTAAAGAAATTATTAAAAAGTTAGACCGTGGTGCTTCAAAAGACGTGTATAAAATCGTGACAGGTGACGAATCATGCATAAATGTGTATGATCCGGAAACAAAACAGCAATCGACCGTGTAGATATTCCAAGATGAACCAAATCCAACAAAAGTTGTTGGCTGTTCCTTCGGCCAAATGGGTCATGTGGCCATGTTCCTCTTGAGCAACAAAGAACGGTCATTTTTGAGTGGTATACGACCATTTGTTTGTCGGAAGTTTTCGGGGAAATTCGTGAAACTGACCGCCGAAGACAAATGATTCTCCATCATGACAATGTAAGCTCTCACACATCTCGTCAAACAGGTGAATTTTTGAGCACTCAAAATATCGAATTGATGACTCATCATCCTATTTTTTTTTTGATAATATCTGCTATTCCCGAAATATAAATAGTACCCCTCGGATAAGCTTACATGGGATACGGATACGCATGGGATCTAAATTTTACTGAAAGTTACCATCATAAGAAAGAAATAAAGAACTGTTACAGTAGTATGACATCACAAAAAGATTTTTGTGATAGCAAATTTCATAAGCACATTTTGAACACGGAGAACTTCATGATTCACAATGCTTCTTCTGAATATGCTAAAATGAAAAAACCTTGCGTTGTGAATCTGGTTCAGCAGGCAAAGTTATTTTGATGGTTTCTTACAGAAATCAAAAAACTGAAATGAGTACGTTGTGAATAACTGTTTCAATTGAAAATTCCTTAGTTTGTGTCTACACATAAAAACCAACAGTCACGAGATATAATCTTTCTAAATCACCCTGTAACGGAACTCAGTTGATTAATCATAACCCACCATTGGTGGATACATCCACTTTCAAACAAACCTGTATAGTCACGTACTAATCAATAAATGATATTCTCAGAAAAAACCGTCATGATTCCAGTTTCCAATCCGGTGTGTATTAAACGCAGATATACCGTGCATAAATAATCAATTATCATAAAATATTCCACGTTAAATCGAGCTTCAAATTATCAATCAGGGTCAATTACCTCGGATTCAAAATACTGCAAGTCATATTCACCGGGAAGAATTTTGATTTCGATAATGAAATTTTGATACATGGGAGTTTCAAACGTCTTGATACATCAAGGACACTAACATTAGCAGTTTGTTGCCAAGTTCGATCGTTTCTTGTCCAACGCCTTTGATGCCTCAGCTGTGGAGGAATGTCTTCATTTGAAAATATAAGAATTTGGTCAATGTCTAATAAACAAAACGAACTATAAAATGTAACAAAATATAAAGAAAACAAAAAATTGCAGTTACTAGCTTTCAATATTCTTGCGACAAATCCTGATTATAAGAAAATCAATACAATCAATTCAAATTACACAATTTTTATGTGTTGAAAGCTTTTTGAATTCAAACATTTGCCCTTCATTGAAAAACTGAACATGATGTAGTTACTAGTAGAAAATTATCGAGACTCTTCAATTTTCTGTGATGCTCTTTTCTGAATGACAAATCCTTCAACCTTGTGGTGTAAAGAATCACACGTTAAAAGGTAAGACCTTGTTAGTCCTTAGCTCGTACAAGTTTCGACTCCTGAGAGTTGTCGTTCGTAAGGTTACGGTAGCTGGTTAACGGAAAACATATGTTGAATTTCATCAGTTAGGACTTCCATTGTCTAATATTATAAAAAATGATTTGAGATCTCTGAAATAAACAATACAATTGAAAATCAAGAGAATAGCTAAAAATGGTGAATATATTAAGCAAAAAAACCTGAAAAAAATCGCAGTGAAATTAAATACGAGTGAAAATTTGAAGAAATGAAATAAAAATAAATTTATATAATTAAAAATTAAGCGATTTCAAATCTCGTTACTTCACGACGTTTCGATTGTGGATACTAACAATCGAATATGTGATCTTAAATACGTTGAAGCGTGGATGGGGAGTTTTTCACTCCAAAAGGCATTCTAAAGAATTCGTAGAGACCATTTTCTACAGAAAATGCAATATTTTTATGTCTTTAGGATCCATTTCAATTTGATGAAATCCTGATGCCAAGTCAAGTGTTGTAAACTATTGACACTTTCCTAACTGGTCTAAGATATTAGGTAAAGGATATTTTTATCATCGTCTGTGAGTTCATTCAACTTTCTATAATCGATTACAATGCACCATTTCTGTTTTCCAGATGCGTCAAGTATTTTAGGTACAAACTGGGGCTGACCAAAGTGAGACTAATGGTCGTACTAAATTTTGTTCTAATAATTTTGAAATTTTAGATTTCACTTCATTTTTATGAACGTGTGGGAATTCTAAACAAAGGTTCTCAATTAATTCTTGTTCTTCTTCAATTGAATGTTCTAAATGAAGCAAACTTTTTATTTCTCCTGCACGATTTGGACAAAATTCACGAAAATCATTTTGAATTTCATTTTCATTAAATTTTTCAGATTGTGAGCCTGAGAAGTCAATAGATTTTTCAATTGCGTGTTTCCATTTACAATTGTTACCAAAAAAATCTCCTTTTACATTTATTTCTACAAGAGCATTTGGAAGTCTAACCTTCCCTTTTTCAGTAGTAACCAGTAAAGCTTCTGTGTTTCTTAAGTTTGATTTTATTTTGGATACTTTCTCTACTCTCGGTTCGAATTTTATGTTGTTGATAGAAATTTCGTCTTCTAAATATTTATAATAGTCGTATTCACTTTCAAAGAAATAATTATCAGAGATATACTCAAAAATATCATTATTGTCAGCAGTTGATATTTCAGGGTTAAGAGTGACTTTATTCTGATTTTGTTTAACTTCTGGTTACCTACTGTAGGTAATGACAGAGATCCTTAACTTAATTGAGTACCTGAATTTTTTTTGTTTACCTGTGACAATGTGGCTACGCTAATTTGAAAACCGGTGTGTAAACCAGTTCGATTTAGCAGGTTACATCTGCAATGCTTATTCTAATGAATTTCCAAAGATTACAAATAATTGAGTTTCTAACCCTTGCTTGCATAAGGCATAGTTAGTTATAAATACAAGTGGTAAAAAAACAAAGAATAAAAAAAATAGTTTTTGGGAAGTATGGACAGACAGCATACATCAGTAGCATTAGTAACAAATAGCAAAAAAGTCCTCCAGGAAATAGGTTGATTAGTCAAAGAATTGATGCAATTCTCATGAATTTACTGAAAACAGAATTTTTTCGATTGCTCAACTCGTTAGAGTACTTTTGGATCCGATTGTAAACGACGAATTTGATATTTTAGACATCAGAAAAGTGAAGTGGAAGACCTTGTTTCCACCAAATCCTCGAATATTAAATTTACTAATGAAATTGAAAACAATGATGACATATTAGGGTTATAAAAAAGACCAAAGGTTCAGTCATTATGAACAACAAAAAATGATGGGACTACAACTTCCCGATCATTGGCTTCTTATATTTTCCTTAAGTGCAAAATATACGATATTGAAAAAAGGTTATCAATCAATTTGATATATAATGCTTTATTGTCAAATGACACAAGTGTCATTCGAATTTGAATCACAGAATTAAATAGACGTATAAACTTAACTACATAAAATAGATAAAAACAGCAATATTCAGATACAAAAGGAATTGAAATTCAAAAATATTTCCTCATGAAATTCCTCCAATGTATAAAATGCATAGTCTGAAAGTAGCTCCTTTAGAGCATTCCTAAATTCATTATATATAGATAAGGAACGAACATCTATTGGCAAGTGATTGAACATTTTTTGGCATGATATATCACAGAGCTCTACTTCATTGAGCTTCCGGGAATAGGTGAGGGGATCATGTTAATGATATGCTTCGTATAATATCGGAAAGTTGAATTTTTTTGTAAATCAAGCATACAGTCTCCAATGTCATGAATCTGTGGTATTTGAACAGATGTTTATATGCAGATATAATGTAAGGCTTGAATAACAAACTCAGTAATAATAAGGAACTGTTTTATCAAAAACTAGTTCCATATTTCAAATGAGAGTTAATTTCTTGCATAAGAATGAAATATGTAGCCCAAAAAGCTCATTTACTGGTTATATGGAATACAGCTGAAGGTTATGGGTATCTTCCAAACGTGACCTGTATATGAAAGATAAATTCAGTCATCTCCATAAATCCCAGATATTTTAAGAAAATCATGTCAATTCATCGTTGTTGGAGTGATACAAAAGTAACTAAGAGTGGAAATAGGAAAGCCTGGAATTTATGAAATGAGCTGAAGAAAGCAAAGTGTGGCACGAGAAGTATTAACAGAGACGCATGTCCCAATTCAGGCCCACTTTTCACTCTTTCATGATCTCTCTCTTGGAATTAGCGAGAATTTTCCAGGGACAAACATATTCTATTCGTTACATTCGTTGTGACGACGATGAGGGGCTCCGCCGTGATGGATCTTCTTTCCCTAGTTACTTATCAGACCTTCAATGGTTTCTAAAGTAACGAAAGAATTTGACCCTAAGTATACAGAAGAGATAGACTTCGACAAAGTCGACCCTAACTGCCTTTCCTGTGACATCATATCAAGAGAAAGAGAATGAGAGAGAGAGAGAGAGCCCCCCAGTTTCCAAACTACTGATCCTGTAAACAAATCCAGGATTGTAGGTGGTACAGCCAGAAACAACGGATACATACATCCACCTCAAGAACAGGATTACTCATGAACCTGCCTTTCTCCAGCAGAAGCAGACTCTGCTTCAGCAGAAGGAACATATTCCTCCGAATCAGACTTTGTATCTGCCTCGCTGCAGACCAAATCTGACCTAAAGGAACACTCACCAATTGATTAATCGGCTTCGTGGAAGCTGACTTTTTCTGGTTAAGTTTAAATAGAGATAAGCCACAAATAAATTCTTTTTGATTGCAGTGGACCTACGAATCGATATTTAAGGAATAAGTATAGTTTATTTTTTAATGATGAGGTTTCAATCCTTTCTCAAATTGGGATGATCCGACTAATTCCAATCATGAAAATGGATGACGCTTCAAAATTGATTACTCATTAAACTTTTTTAGCTTTTGTTACTCCAACACAGACCACTTGATTTACTGGACGTTAAGCCGACCCTAGTAAAACAGTTCTTCATCTTCTACTTTAATTCAATGTCATGAAAAACGTAATCGATTTCTCGCGCTATACACAAGCAAAATGATCGAATATCGAATAGAAAGGTCAAAAGTAGAGTTATTTGAATAAAATAGCTAAATATTTCGGCGTACGTTACTATAAATATTGAAAAACGAAGTAACAACCTCGAAACAAAGTGAAATTACTCCAACATATTTTAAAGCAGGTATTCTTTATTTTGAAGGATAACTGATAATTTGAAAACAACTATTATAATGGAGAAATAGTATGTTGGATTAGTACATTGGTAGTATGCCCGACTCATGAACGAAATATTGTTCGAGGATTGAAAAGTAAGCAAATTACAAAATATAACTTATAATTTAGGTAAAACCTAGAAAATCTGTAATTATGGTATAATACAGAATATTCTAAAACAAAAAAAACTTATTGAAATTCCTCTCTGGAATCTTTCGAAAAGATGCCAAAAGAGAAATTATTTTTCTACTCCATCACTTTCACTTTCCTCTCGAATAATAATCTTGGATGTCGATAATTGATTAAGATTTTTGTTTTATCCTATGCCTTTCAATGAGCTCCATTCTTTCAAGTGACAAATACAAATTCGGCAAGTTGAAGTAGGTTTACGATCCAATGGACTAAAATAGCTGAATAGTGTAATGTCGGAGGATAATTTTTTCCCTCTTTCAGCAAAAACTTTTATTATGAATCATGCTTCATCTATAATTCATATCATTGCCTTCAATTCTTGGATGGGCATTGGAAAATATAATTGGTCGAAAATAATTTTTACTGTTTCTCTATGAAAATACACTATCTATTTCAAATTTTCCACCAATCTCTCCCTCCACAGATTTGATGTTACGATATACTTTCGAAAATATAACGAAATTTTGGGCCCATAAATGCATATGCGATGAATCACAGTTCAAATTTCCCTCCTAACCTCACTATTTCTTCTTCTATGCTCAACACTGTTCTGTAGATGAAGGAACAATCGGTCAATCTCTTTCAACACGACGCACCCAAAACACAAAGCTAATGACCATTGCCATAGATACCGAAGACCCAAAAATAAAAAAAAATGTGAGTTGGACATCTAATAAAACTAGAATTCACACATAAGGTTTCCTTCAAAAGGGTGTGTTGTAGAGTGATTTCCTCAGCCCCTATTTGTATTAATTTTACTGTTGATATTGCTACATTACAACCCAAGATTGGAGTCATAACGTCAGTCATTTATTTTATATGAATGAAAATAGAGAGGCAGTGAACTCTTGACTTTGAAGAGTCTGCATGAATGAATTGCATGAATTGGAATTGAACCAAAGCCCTACCGAAACAGCCAGACATTTGGCAATGATAGTGTTGATGGACGCACTACTTGACGTTAGTTGGCAAAAATTTGTTCAAGAGATTTCAGCCTTGAAGATGAGCACCGAAGTGGTCGACCTACAGTAATCCGGGGCGAGGATTTGAGAACCTTGACGGAGACTGACCTATCACAAATGGTGCGTTGGATAGTGGTAGAACTGAGCGTCAGCTTCCATGCGGTTCAATACTTATTGAAGTTTCGAAGTCTGATCTTCTTTGCTTTTGCGCAACCAAAATGATTCTTTTTCGAAACGAATCGCCACGTGTGATATGAAGTGGATCCGCTACGACAACAGGAGACGTTCAGTACAGTGTTGAACACCGATGAGCCATCAAGGTACTTCCCGAAGGCGTAAGCCCACCAAAAATAGACCATGGTTACCGTACGGTGGTTAGCGGCCAATTTGACTCACTACAACTTTCTGTAACCGGACCAAACCATCACAGCCTAGTCCTATTGTGAGGAAATCGACGAAATGTACCAAAAAATGCGTCAGCTGCAGCCGGCACTGGTCAACAGAAGAGGTCGGATCCTGCTCCACGACAACGCCCGTCCAAACGTTTCACAAATCCCCGTCCGAAAATCAAACAAATTGAGTGTTGAAGTTCTGCCTCACTCCAGAGACCTCTTCCCGACCGACTATCATCATTTCAAGCACTTCGATAACTTTCTCACCGGTAGAACCCTCGCCAATTAGGACCAGGCAAAAACGGCCTTCGTCGACTTCATCATTGACTTTTGTTACGTTGGAAAGAGGGCACTGATTTAAATTGTGCTCATTTAGATCCAATTGAATGACTATCCATTGAGATATTACAGAAACAACTCAATATATAGAGGCTGTAGTAGTTCTCTTGAACCAAAAATACAAATGATATTCTCAAAGACGATTTTATCTTCAACGATTACGTTTTTTGATGAAATACACATCGATAATCAGAAAACCGTTTGGGCAAACTCATTTCGTAATTTGACAGTTCTCGAAAGTCATTGTTGGTGTGATAACTGAATACTATTTTACCTCATCTATTTCTTGAGATTCTCACACAAATTGAATAATATCCACCTCAGAGTTGAAATTCTACATTTTTTATCTGCAACAAGTATGTTGTTACCGAGCTTCTTACACAATACCTATCATATATTAGAATTAAGGACAGAATTGATTTAAATATTTCTCAATCCATTTCGGAGGCATTGTTTCAGGACTGTAGATCATTGTGTGATATTTCTGTATCAGCATTTCAGAAGCAACTTATCTTTTAATATATTCATATTACACAAATGGCACATTTAAATCATGTGCCAGTTTCGAAATCGTTATGTGTCACAGCAAAAATTCACTGAATATCAATCAACTCCCGGTCACACATGACTCTAATGAATGAATCAAGTTTTTTGAAGATTGTCCGAGCTGATAACCCTATTGTTATGCGAGGTTTTCTTCGGAATTTTCTCATGAACGGAATAGAATGGGATTTCTTCGAGTCGTTGATTAACATTCAAAACTCGAAAGATCTTATCTCGTTGACATCCTGACGAAATACCCGAAAAAATCTGTGGGAAAAAAGTGAAAATATATAAATTTATATATACATGTTTAATATACTTGAATGATTGAGGGTACAGCTCTTGGGCCACTATTATTCAACATTTATATTAACGATCTTAACGAATCTAATATTGACGAAACTATAGTCAGTTTTGCTGATGTTATATAGCGATAAAAATTGGACAGACCCCAAGAACAAAGTTGAAAAAGATTTCATTACTATAATCCAGTGGTTTGAGAGCAGACTACTAACAATAAATTTCACCAAAACATTTTTCGTTCCACTTGCAAACTACAACAATAATCTACTCAACTATGATACACTCATCTTCAATGACGGTGGGACCATTATTGAAATAATTATGAAACCATATATCAAATACCTGGGAATAAGCGAAGACAAAAACCTGCGATGGAACAAACACGCTGAATACGTCGCACAGAAATTAGGATCCTTATTGAAAAATTTCAAATTTTACAAAAAAATATTCTCTCTGACGCAGTTGAAATAGCTAAAGTGGGAACAGCCAAACATCAATAGTTTCTGTCTTATCTGAGTCCAATTGTCTATGCTGAAATACCCGAGGAGTTGAGACATACCCGCAATCAACAAATATTCAAAAAAAATATCAGAAAGTGGCTTGAAACAGTACCTGCATCAAAAGTGGATCAAATCATTGAAAGAAGGATATACTGAATAGTTACTTTTAACAGTAAGTTAAGTATTGAGAGCTCGAAATCCACTGGATATAATTATAGGAACTATTCTATTTTCAATATTAGCAATCGTGATTTAGCTGCGGCGGTGTTTTGTGATTTATGCAAAACATGCGACTGTGTAAATCATGAAATACTACTCAGAATATTGTATCATTATGGAAATGATGGAATTACTCATAATTGGTTTGAATCATACCTCACCGGTAGAAGGCAAATTGTTAAAATGCCTACTTCATTATCAACTGCAGCTAGTATAAACAGTGGAATCCTTCGGGAGTTTATTCTTAGTTCCATTATCTTTCTTTTGTTTTTTAAGTATCTGACATCGTTAAATATAAAGGGAAAATTCACGTTATTCGCAGATGATACCACAATAGTATTGCACAATAAAAAATACCTCAGATCTCCACATGGTTATATCTTCAGATATCAGGATTATCAAGGACTGGTGCGATGCTAATCTCTTATCTTTGGATATTAGCAAAACTAATTTGATATCATTTCGGAGTTCTATCGATAACTTTCCAATTACTTACTTACTTACTTCTGTAGGCCTATATTCACCTTTTACACACGTGGTTATTTTGTGTATTGTGGTGACCATGTGTTTTTAGCATATTTTCATATGTATATGTGTGTGTATATTCACGTTTAAATAATTTTATATATTTAAATTTTAAACACTTAGCATATTTTTCTTTCTTATTCACACACGCTTTGTCGATAAGATGTATTCTTCTGACAATAAAGCCTATTTATTATTGTTATTATTATTATGAGAACTAACCAAACGGGTATAACTTATACAACATTGCCGCAGATTTTGAGAGCTGATCAAAAATTATTATTATCATCTCAATACTTTTGAGAACTTACCATCTACCTCGAACTAATACTTCTAAAATTTCCAATTCCTCAAGGACCAACACCATTTTTGAGTCTGCAACATTATCATGAACTTACATAATGCTTTTGATGACTAAACCAAGGATCCTTTTTGATAACTTACCTATGCTACTGCTATAAATCAACTTGAAGCTTTTGAGAACTGACTAAGCATTATTTAGAACTTAACGTTTCCACCAAAAATTATTGAGGAGATATTCAAGCTTTCAGGAAGCATTATTAGGAACTCGCCTATCACTATCACTAATGTATATCAGATCTAATTTGAAAATTAATTTCGTTTTTTGAAATTTCAGTTCACTATACGGCAGACTGAAAGATTACAACGATTTGCTGGGAGGAGTTATTAGAAACGAATCTGGGCATATCATTAGTGCGAAAGCCATTCAAAATATATGGTACTTGAACGTAAATTTCTCGTCAATAGATATGACGACAGCTGGAAACGATGCAGGAACGGCTTTATTGGTAAGGTTTTTTGAGTATTCAGACTGATTTCGTCACAAATTATTATCTTCATTTAAATATTAGAACTCTGATAGAATTTTCCGGGACAAACAACATTCTGAAGCACCCGATATCACTTGTTATTCGATTAGTTAATAGGACGTTGATCGAATTATTTGTCTGATATATTTTGATACATTCTTTTATGTGTCATTCCTAATTATCAATTGTTAAGGATGAGTCAGAAAAATTAAACAATTTCCTGATCTTATTTCGTTGCTGGCAATTAAACTACGACGATGTTGACGGAAATGATACTTTGTTTATCAGGATATTGCGATTGTAAATTTTATATAATGACTGGCTGACCTGCAAACGTTGTTTTGCCACATAAATTATCTGTAACAGAACAATAACACAAACGATATCAATCCCTTAATGCTACAGTGTGTACAATATTTTTCGTTAGTCCATGTTCAGCTAACACAAACTGACTGGTTTGCCTACTCGAGAGCATGCCACATATAATTGGCAAATCCAAGCCACAAACGTACATTGTTTGGCCTTGGGACTTATTAATAGTAATTGCAAATGCCAATCTAATTGGATATTGCATTCGTTTGAAATAAATTGGCACATCTGTAGGTATAATCGGGATTCGTGGTATTAATATATTTTCACCTCGGAACTTGCCATTTAAAATCTGGTTTCGACAACGTTTTCCATTATTTTTAATGACTAATCGCGTGCCGTTGCACAGCCGTGGTGGATTCATATTACGTAGCGATCCAACCTTCACTTGTAAATTATGCGGTGGTACGCTTGGCCAATCCAATGAGTTCAAAAACTCTGTTAGATAACTCACAGCTTTGGTGGCACGGCAAACTGTATCTACGCTCGATGGACAAACAATTATAGTGGCCGAAAACTGTTTAGGGAGTGAGAGAAGGCTCATTGTGTGAGAGAGACAAGGAGACCGGCTTCGTTCTCATCCCCACTCCGTGCTGTTTACTGAATGAGAAGTGACACCGGTAGACGCCTGGCAGATCTACCGAATATACTTATGAAATTTCATGAAAATCGGTTAAGCGCTAAGCCGTTTCCGAGGAGTAATGCAACAAACACTGTGATACATTAATTTTATATATTATATCAAATATTAGGAACACCTCTCGACATGAACAGTACAAAAAAACTTACTGAGGGACCTCTGATGTCAAGGACAGTATCGCCAATCGTTTTACAAGTTATTGTCTTACTAATATACTATATTTCCATTTAATAGTAGCAGTAGTAGTATTTATATCATTTAGGTTACCCTATAATATACAAACTTTCAATAAAAATAAAAATATAATACATGATAATAATAAATTAATAATGATATATAGTTATTTTAAAAAGTCTATATGATGAAGTGAATGATTTATGAAAGTTGAATAATTAAAAAATGAGAAGTATATGGATGTCACATAAAATAAATAGATAAATTAAAGTAATGAGTATAGATACAGATG
>WOGR01005829.1:0-13508 GCA_015342045.1 Leptinotarsa lineolata | reverse complement strand
AAACGTAGTGAAAATTAGACAAAAAAGTTTTCATTCATCTTATTAAAGTGATAATGAATTTCCACAAAATAAAGAAGTCATCAATAACACAGCAATGATGACTAATATAAACTGTGAAATACTTCGATATTATTTCAAAACAGAAAAGATTTGAATTCCTCAATAGTATAAAAGCATTCTCTGACTAGGAGCTTTTCAAGTTTATACTCGAAAACAGCCGAGGATCCCGCGTTTTTCAAATAATTCGACAGACTGTTGAGAAAACGGAGACTGCATTGGCGGAATATTAAAAACACTTTATAGTAACAGAAAATTATTGATAAAGACTTCTGATTACTCTACTTAATAAAGACATAATAACCAGATATTTGCGAAACTGACATCTCTGAGAATTCTACCCTAAAGGACTTGATTCGCTAAAAGTTTGGAATGCAAAGAGAATAATTCATTCTCGACAAAACAACTAGAAAACTCCCAGAAAACGCACTCGTAAGGTTTCCAAATTTTTCTCAGAGGCCAAATAGTTGTGCCAGTCCTTAATAGTCTGTTTCCAGAGTACTGATAGGCAGTGTATCATTTCAAAATGGAGATTTTTTCATAGCAAGTATCATAAAAAAATTAAGTCTTGATTTTTTTAAAGAAATGAGTACTTCGTTTTGTAATGTTATCCAAAACGGTCCAGATGAGATGATAAGACAAATATCTCATCACGAAACTCCAAAGTACACAAGGACGACTACTGAATACTAAAAAAATAAATCAGTAATGGTTTTAAAGGAGTCGAAATGAGTTTTTTCGATACTCAGCTGTCGCTTCATTCATGAACAGCAACACTTTGAAGTCTTCTGACAACTTGAACTACCAAGAGATTAACGAGGTCTTATTACAACGTGCAACTCCTAGCATTATGCAGTGAATAATAGAGTGATTCATACGCCAAATGATTCAAGAGTATATTGATATTTATTTATTTTCAGATTCCAAAAATCATACCATGGAAGAGGAAACGAAACTATTCCACAGAAAATCTGAAAAATTGCAGGATATATTCAAAATTCTCAAAAAAACCGCTTCACTTGAAACCATAACTACATATGAGTATTTGCTAGGAAATTTGGCTAATGTCACAAAGGCAGTTAAGGGCGAAGGATCTCTAAATGCTGGAGGAAAATTTGAATGGGTGGATTCAGTACTCGTTAAGGTAAAATATAAAATTCATCAGTGAAATAGAAATCATAGTAATTTTTCTTGCATTCTGTATTCCGGTAAAAATACACAGACATACTAGTTGAATTTTTAAATTTTCATAAAAAATCACACTTTTTCTTATGATTTCTGTTTCATTAATCGATTATGGTTAAACATGCTATCCATATATAAATAACTCATCAGGCGTGATTATTTCATCTATCAATAATTTGAATCGTTTCCTGTCAATAATTTTTTTAAATATTTTTTATTCAAAAAAGAAAACTCCCTGCGAATGAAATGTTCCTAGGAAAATCATTTCATAATTGTCATGAATATTTGAATAGTTGCATTCAGTTAATTATTGATTATAGAAGAAAACACAATATTAGATTTTTTCATAATGTCGCAACCAAAAGAAATTCATATTTTCTGAATTTTCCCGTATTGTTTAGTAGAATATCTCAATTTATTTGAAACAAGTACTGTATTGATCTGAATTTATAATTGGATATAAATCTTCAAGTAAACAGTTCATGATGAAAACCACTATTTCTGAACTCCCATGAAAATATTACAAATGAACAAGTAGGGCAATGATTAATTTTGAAACAAATCAGTTATCAGTCGGTCGATCATGTTGTAAATTATTGCGAAGGATGAGATTTGCCAAAACACCAGCACCAAAAATTTATAAATTTCATTATCCAAAATCATTATTTCACTGCAAACAACCCAGAGGCGTATTATCCTTAAAGCAAACTAGGCACGCGCCTAGGGGCGCGAGACTACGAAGGAGCACGCGCAATCGTTTATAGTTGACTTTGTAACAGTGTGCACTTGTAATATCTTCGTCTCATTGCAAAACCATTGAATACTATAATTATTTTACTTATGAGAAAACGAATCGCATTCTTTTGCTTGATTTCTTAATAGAAGTTGGTATAGGAGTGGTTACAGATTATAGAGCGCGTAAGTCATTGATAAGTCTGGAGTAGAGCTATGAATCGAAAGTTCTGTAAAAAAAATACGAATATCTCCAATTATAATAATTTGTGCAGATTCAATAATTAAAATTTGAAAGGGTATAAAAAATGTAGGAATCTGTCAAAGAAAGGAAGGAAGCAATCAATTTAAAAAAATTAACTCCATACAAGAATGTGTAAATCATGCAAAGAAGTAACTTTCAGACAAAAACTGGAAGAAAAGCCCTGGTTCACCTTATTATCCTTACTAATTTAGCATGAACTCACTGAAACCGCTTCTTATTTAATATAGCATATAGTAAAGTGTAAGTGATATTCTCCACTCGTTCACATAAAGGTGTAATCATAACTACCAATTATTCAATAAGACGATTCCTCGTTACTTCGAAGTGAGCAAAAGTTGTGTGAGAGGGGAGCCTATGAGGTGCTTGCCAGTCCACGTTTAATCCGCCTCTGTAATACATTTTGAATTATTACTGATATAAGGCCAATTTAGTTAATAGGACAGGGTATATCCGCTATTTTAATATAATTGAAAATATAATACTTTTTCAGTGTCTCCAAGATGGTTCTTGGTTACTGGTGGATAATGTAAATTTGTGCAGTTCAGCTGTACTAGATCGTTTGAATGCTCTCTTAGAGCCTAATGGCGTTCTGGCAGTTTCCGAAAGAGGCGTCGATCGCAGTGGAAATATCATTGAAATAAAGCCCCACAAAGATTTCCGAATGTTCTTCACCATGGATCCCAAAAATGGAGAGATATCTAGGTATATATGAAACTTTTTTTTCGCATTGTATTCACGAAGCTCTTCAAAATTTCCGAAATTCATTCACACCAAAATGCTACAATCGCTGACCCGTATAGGTTCAAATTTTCGAAATGTGGGTTGTTTAAATATTACTTTTTTTTCAGCCTCACAACATAAATTTATGTTTTTTTTTTAAATTTGAACATATTTCTATAGTCGCAGGTCTAACTTTTTTCTTTCACACTTCCGGTTTTCAAATGATTTGCTCTTTGGGTAGTGGGGGTCTGTATCTCCAAAACAATGTCAACTATATTTCAAACAAACATGTAATTTTGTTTTGAATTTCATTACTCATATCTATTTTGCACGATACTAAAATATTTATTTCATTCTCAGGGCTATGAGGAACAGAGGCATTGAAATTTATGTGCTTGACGTAAATGAATTAGGCAACTCTAAATTTGACATAATGAGTCTGATTAATCTTGAAGGATTAGAGTCCACGAACCATATAATGATCCTGATTAATATCCACACTTTCATTTCTGAATTGATTTTAGGAGAAAAACCTACTATCAAAGAACTACTGCAAGTTTCGTCTTTGATTGTCCAACAACGGACTTGTAACAGAAGTTTATTCGAAACTTTCTTCAGCACATTTATAGATGTATACTTTAGAACGAGATCTCCGATGGAATTTGATTCCAATGATCCAATCACTGCTATCAAAGAGGAAATTGAGAAGAATTTTGCTGAGTACAATATCGTGGGCTCTCCTACTAAAGTGGCACATACAGATATGTTTGATAATGCCATAACTTTGAGAACGCAGAACATTGAAACTTGCTCCACAATCGAAAAAGTTAAGCAGCAGTCGACAATGCTATTAACTTATTTGTCAAACAGTTCATACTCTGATTTTGATAAAGTACATTCACTACTAAATTTCTTTTCAATTACTTCTGTTGAAGATTTGGATACCAGACTTGTTTACATCAAGTCCAAGATAGCCGATAAAAATTATTTACATCTGATTGAGAATTTCTGTGATATTATATCTAAATTGAAGAACGAAAGAAATTCATCGCTTCCACTAGATCATAATTGGCTTCCAGATACACCATACGAACAGAACAATTCGTTGGTCAGTAACAAATTAAATTTAATGCTTTTAATGACTGCACATTATTTTTTGGAAAAGACTGAAGTTGAAGGAAGAAAAGCAAATAAAAAGGCAGTAGCTTTACTAGATTACATGCTCGAAAAGGAACAAAAAACAATTGAGGACAAATTCAACGATATAATTGTGAACAATTATCTTACGTTAATCAAACGATTCGATACTTATTTATGGAAACTTCCGACCAGAATATCTGACATTACTGATGAAAAGGTAATTAGCATAATGCGTCTAATCCTTTGGAGATTTATATTCCATAAATGTTCCCTGAAGAATATCAAAAAACTATCCCCCACCGAACAGCACAGTGTCCTAGTAAACTTGTCTATTCATTACAAATGGTTTTATAAATATTCCATTCGACAACTAGTGAAGATAACTAATGTTGATTTGCCAAACGACCTGGAGGAAATTGTTGTCGCAATTAATACTAAACTAGATCATCATTTTTCAGTATTGCAAAAATTCGGCAGGTATTACCAGAAAAATACCAGTAGAAACCCACCCTTCATAAGCCATCACCAGCTTGAGTTAGTATCGAAATATAATAATCTAAAACGATGCTATGATTTGGGTCAAAAAGGAAATGATGTTGCCAATATTCTGGCTATTTTTAATTCTAATAAAAAACTTCGAAACTTGCTCATTGGTATCAGATCAAAGTTGAAGTACAACTTCACTGATGTTTCTGAGGACATTCATCGATTGACAATTGAGCACGAGAAATGTACATCGGAGAATATAAAGAAACTTTCCAGATTTGAATTGGAACTTGTTCCGGTCTTGGATGTGCTCACACAACTGGAAATGAAATCTAAGGAAATAGGCAGTCATGCAAATACATTTGAAAACAATATTTTAGTTCCTACAGATTTTAGTGGAACAGTAGCCTTGTACCAGCATACAAAAGATGCTAGACTTCTTCATGATCTAACAAAGTTATATTATTTGTATTTGATAAATTCTGCCAGTGCCAGGCCAAATCAATACTTGAGCAGAACTGATGGCAAAGAAATTACTTTGAGTGCTTTCAATCCAAAAGTGACATATTTCATATCCACTTTATTGGTTGACATTCAGAATACTGAGAATTCAGGCAGTATAACACTGGGAAACTATAGAGAACTAATGAAGCAGCATGACACACTGAGTTTAATTTTATGGAGAAACTTTCACCAATTCTCTGAGAAGAAATACGACAATCTGTAAGTGTTTTTATTTTGTTTCAAAAACTCTTAAATAAAAATAAACTTAACTGATAAGATTATATTTTTTTATGGCAGATTAGTTTTTGGGTAAAAAGCTTTTCGTACTTTTCCATGTTTATAGACAAAAATTGGAAAGTTTTAGAAAAAGGAAGAAAGCAATCTATTTGAAGATTCTGTAGTTTGAAGATTCTGTAGTTTCTTTCAGAAACAAACTAAAGGAAAAGCCCATTTGTAACTAGCACTTTCCAACATATCGAGTTACAAGAAAGACACTTTTTCGTATTCAGTTTGTTTCAATCTCATAACAAGTGATTGAAGTACAAACTGAATAGTAATAAGAAAAAGTAGTTTTCATGTGATTCATGTTGAAATATTCTTCATTGTCTAAGAATATGGTATATATCATTGATAAAGTAAAAAATCTTGACAGAAGTATACAAAATACAATAAATATCCACACACTGACACAAATACATGTACCACTGAAGTAATTAAGTGCAGAGCTTTCACTATCCTTAATTTTCTCAAATGGTCTGTTTTCCAAAAAAAATTTAAATCATTCAAAAACACGTTTGTTTATAATCAACTAACGTTTTGACATTACACAACCACCTTATAGCTGCAGTATAAAAACTGATTTAATATTTTTGAAAGTAGTTTTTCAAATAGGCCTTTTCTTCCAGTTTGTACCTGAAAAAACACTATCTTTGTAGAGTTTATTTTGAACTTTCATCAAAAGTTTCCCAAAATGTATTTTCAAAGATGAATAGTAGAAAGTCAAAAAACTTTTTTCCAAATGAACTACTCTTTGTATTCCATTTGACACTTTAGCCACATCCTTTAACTATTTCAGGCACTGTGAGATAACTAATGTCACAAGAGTTCACAACCATTTCATACAAGAAGTATCAAGAACTCTCAAAATTTGCCTTGCCCAGGATGATTCTTCACATAGTCCAACTTTGAAACTGATTGAATGCCTCAAGGAAATGGAAGGCATGAATAAATTTTCTGACCACCAGGAAATGTTTAAATTTATTAATCACCTACAAAATTGTTTCATGAATCTCACGAAGCTTGAAAACAGCATCAGCACCAATGAAAAAATATTGATAGTTTCTGATCTTTACATGGAACTGGGCTTTCTCAAAGCTATCCTCAATTCGAAATTATCTCCGATCGACCCCATGGTGAAAAAAATTCTGAAAAGACAGTACTGTACGAAAGCAAAGGAGGTTTTCGAATCTATGAAAAAATGTTATGAATGGCAAAATGAAATTTATAGCAATACTGTTGAAACAATTCATGCTTATTGTGAGCCATTGAAGACAATGATCGGGGAATTGGAAGTTACAAATGAAAAATTGAGTGAATATGTTGCAGTGCGACCGGAGAGTGTTTCTTATGAATCAATTTTTAGAGTAAGTCTCAAAAAATTTTTAATAAACTCCATTATTAATAACATGCTACTAATAAAAAAGTATAAATTCTACTTCATGCCAAGACGAAATCATTAATCTATGACTTCAGATATAAATACAATAAAAACTAATGATGTAATCACCTCATAGATGCGATTTAATTCCCGTTTTTTCATATTTTTGTATCACAACTCATAACTATCGGGAAAAGAATTTTATACAAAATTCAAAACTCGTTGTTTATAAAGTCACATTGTAAAGTCGCCAACCCTCCAAATTTCCACCATGTCTCTTTTTTTGAGCTGATCTAGTTTCCCAAAATTGTGCCACCAATACCCAAAAAATTTTCCCAGAAAGATGTTTCTCAGGATACGATTGGTTAAATAGCTTAACAACCCTACCCCATGTTCATTATTTTTGAAAATGTTTAATTTTTTTGTGAATAATGTGAAAGAGCACTGCCTTTTTGAAATATCATTTTTTCTTCGGTTTCATTCTTAATAGTATCAATAAGTCGTTGGGATGTATGAATCACACTCTTCGCATTGGTCAATTTTCTTATACTTATCCATTGCAATTTGTTCCAATACTACTAAGACTATGGATCCATTAACTACCAAATTTTCACCATGTCCAATACCCAAAACATTTTCCCAGAAAGATGTCTCTCAGTAAACGATTGGTTAAATAGCTCAAAAACCCTACTTCAACATTCATTATTTTTTAAAAAGTTCAATCTTTTCCACCATTTCCGGAATTGATTTTTCTGAAACTGATACATTTAAAAGGTTATACCATAATTTTTCAACCACAGTTCACAAGACAGACTATCTATCTGAATATTTTGGAAAGCCAAATCCTGATATGCTGTAGAATATTCCAAAGGAATTTATCTTTAACGTTCAGATAATATGATAGGTTTTTATTCAAAATCAATTCATCTTTCACTTTTACTTTTTTTGAAAAATATATTGTGGACATTTCAACATTTGAACAATTTTCTAAGAGTTCCAGAAGTATCGAAAAGCTGTAAATGAACATCAAATGTTTTTTATTTACAAGGCATGCACAAGTAGTTACTTATTTCATCATGTGATAGTACATAAACGAACAGCTAAATTCATACTTCTTCAATCATATTTATAATCTGGTTTTTATAAGTAAGAAATTTTTCTTAAAAAATCAGAAAATAGACATCAAAACCATATCTATTAATGATTGTTGATTTATCCCAATTTCAGGTTGTGAAACACGCATTTAATACAATTTTAAATGAAGATAATGTGACCAAAACAATTTCTTTGCTGAACCATCTAGTTCTCGAAATTTTGACAGCCTTTTCAGAGAAAGCTGATATTGATTATAAATTTGTCAGTGATTTAGCTCGACATGAAACCTCAGTTGTGATTTATGAAAATCTTATTCATGAATGGAGTCGTTATGAAAGTAGTTACCCTGACATTATAGAACCGCTCTTGAGCAGTATAGCAGAATTTGTTTATGGGCTGAAAATGAAACTGTCATTGTTGAAGAAATGTTTGGCCGAGTACAAGTACATGAAATGTGGTATCAACATCAATGAAGACCTCCTCAACTTGGTCAAGTTACCGATTATAGACGAAAAACAAAGCGAATACACTTCTTACCTTGAGAAATTCACCAACAAAAGAATCAATAATTTCATCAACTATGTCTTTGAAGATGCCGACCAACCGTATATTAAGGATCAAGAAAATTTCAGGTAGGTCTTTTAGAATTCAACTTGTTGGGATATTTCTGTATGTATTTACTAAATTCTTTCTGGATCCATTGAATAAAATAATCTGAAACTTCTTACAGGAAATGCTCATGCACCATGAAATAATTCTTGGTGGAGAAACATAATGGTCACAAAAATTTAGCAAAAATTTATTGAAATATGTTTTCAAATTTGTTTGGAAAATCTTCATTTTTTCTGTATCATTTTATAACTGTTTTTATATGAACTACATGATTATTTTCTAACAAAATTAAACAACACTTCATCAACTTCAATAATCCAAAACAGAACAACTCCATTGAAACTTGACTAGAACTAAATTTCAACGTCTCATTTTTTAAAATAGTATCTAAATATTATTTGTTATGCACTGTTTGGAATCTTTGGTGTAGTAATAAATGTTACTGGAGTTTTATCCCAACACCAAACCCTTATTTTTAACAGCTCGACACGTGTTTCAATCACTCATCTTCAAGAGGAAGATTAAACAGTATCGAGGTGTTAAAAATAACGTTTCAGTGTTGGAATGAAACTCCAGTAATATTCAGTATCTGAATAGGCTAATATAATTTGAATTAACCTGTTTACCTCCTGCAAGGCAATACCTTACATTCTCAGTAATGGTGGCAAACTGTATCTGTCCCTTTATTCGGTCAAAATCTCTGTTTACTGTTCAATTTTGTTCAAATGTCTTGAATGAAGTGAAAAAGTCCTCTGGTTTTTCTGAGTCGATTCCTAATACGTTAAAGCTTGCCTTCAATTATCTTTCCAGTACTAAAGTTTCTTATTGATGATCCATGTATATCTAACACACTTATCAGTTTTTTCATTGATAGTAATTTCACGCATTCCCAGACCAACCCGAATGTGTTTGAGCTTTTTAATGCAGCATGGCCGATGCCTCAAATATTATTTCTCATACACTTCTGACCGGAAGGCATATATGTATTGACCAAGTGGTATGTGTAATGTAAATTTCTACAAAAAAAGTTAATTTCTGCTTACGTCACATTATCGTTGTTAATCATCCACCCGTGAAGTTCTGTCGAACTTGTAATTTGATGCCATGTGATCCATAAACATAATTAATGTTTATTCCTACACCTATTCTGAAAATTCGGGTTTGACCAATCTCTTGTAGCCCAATGATTTTACTAGCCTACTCTTGTAATGATGGAAAGTTAACCATTACCTTTGCCTGCGGTGGGGTTAGTCTTGTTACATTTTTGAGCCGCATATAAAATATAGCTAAAACTATTAATTCATTGCTTTTTTGTTAAACAAAATTCCAAAGACTTCTATACCGATAGTGATGCTTTATTCTCAAGAAACATTACATGTTTATGATGGAGAATTATACATGTTTACTCCAACTGGAATTTCAGAAACTCTCTGGATTATAATGCTCCCAGGGGTTTCCCAAGAACTTTGTTGTAGCGACCTCTTACAACCATATGATATTTCAAGGTATCCGTATCCATTCAGTGAATCATGGTTCTACTTCAAAATTTATCAATTTTTTTACACTGAAATTTTACACATCAAACTGATAATTGACTAATAGCTAGTCTGCCAATTTGTCTTCGTAAACATTTTTGTTGGTGTCGTTCTTTCCAGCTTTTGGTTAATAGAAACTATACAATAATAACAATAATAAGTAAGCTGAATTTTATTTCAAATTCAATGTAAACTTTTTTAAAAGGCTCATTTGATGAGTTCTGTGATTTCCCCAGAAAGCTTACTATTAGGTTGTAAACTATTGTTGGAAATTGCAGAAGTAATAAAATTACTTCACCCTCAGAACATCATTAATAAAAAAACAAAGGATTAAAGCTTATCATAATCAAAATCTTTCCAAGAATATTATAATATATATGCATTCGGAATTGAATCAACAGTACCCATGGAGAAAACTCTTGTATATTGAATGTTTTCATGTTTTAGACTTCTCAAATGCGGTATCCAAGAAACCTTCAACTACTGTTTAATAGAAGCAAAGAGCGCAGATGGACTGAATAAAAACCCATTCCTACAGTTCAGTAATATAATCAACATATTTATCAATGCCTTTAACAAACAACAGCAAAAGAAAGAACTAGAGAAGAAGGAAGCAGAAAGCCTATATAAAATAAAGTGAGTTCGTCGAACTTATTTTTGTTTGAGCTAACTTTTAATTATTATATTATTATTTCAGAACAAAACTTGAGGATCAAACAGAAGAAGAACAAATTGAGGAAGAACTGAAAGATCTCTTCCCAAATTACCACAGAATAGACTTTACAGACTTTCAAGGGAACCCAAATCTGAGTGACGATTCTCCTGAGGAGTTACAATCAGATATGAAATTTGACGAAATCATTTCCTATAAAGATTTAGCTGAAGTCGTACAGTTACATATTACATTAATGAAAAACTTTACCCGAAATGAGTGGTTGAACCCTCCTAAAAATAAACAAGTCACTCATGACTTTTTGGTTCCTTTTATGGAAAAATTCAAATCATTTACCCAAATTCTACATCGATCAGTACACAGTTTAGATTACACTATGGACGGTAGACTAATTGGAAGTTTGAACGTCCTTTTAGCTATAACAAAACAGAACGGTGATACACATGAACTATGTAAGTACATTCAGAAATTATATGTAAAAAATGATGGTTATTATTAATATTTTTCAGCTGATCAAACTCCATCTCCCTCTAGAATGGTCAACAAGAAAACCAGTGATTTTTATAAAGATTCAAATGTAGAAGAAGTAAAATCTTGCTATCACATACTGAAAGAATTAAGGATCAGAGTGAATGAACTTTTAAATGAGTGGCCTGAGCAACCAACTCTAAAAACGGTAGTATTTTTTTACCTTCTCTTGAAAGTTCTCCCGTGTTTGTTTCATCTAGTAGGTTATTATTTTAATAATTTCTTTTTCAGATAATCCTTCTTATAGAAAGAATATCTAACTTTGATATGAAAAGTCCAATATCCAGATTTCTTACTGGTTTTGAAATATTACTCACTAAGTGTCACGAATGGGAAGAGGTTGCTCATTCAGGTGTCAGTTTAAGCCAACACTATCATGATTTAACTGCTCAAATCATATCATGGCGGAAACTGGAACTGACCATGTGGAAGGATCTTCTGAATAGAATTTATGATAGGTAAATTTGGTTATGTTAAACAACGGAATAAAAAATCAAATACTTGAGAATCATACCCTACTGTCTAATATATTATTAAATAGTGTAATTTGTAATAAACTTATATTCTTGAACAGATTCAAAATTTAGAAAAGAAAGATCATGCAAAAATAATCGGATATGTGAATTATTGCTTTAAGATGTACATCTTTTGTTATTCTTATCGCATTAGTAATAATAATAATACTGTAATCGTGACATGACATTACTGTTCCGGATTTGATGTTATTTTTTTCAAACGGTGAACTCTGTTTTTTACATCATTTGAAATGGTATTTTTTCTGTACATAGCATGACAAAAGTTTTGCCATGTTTCATGAGTAAGTTTTCGAAATAATTGGTAATTTATTCTATTCGGTCAATTGAACCAATTAATGAATTAAGTGATTAAATTTGTGTCCCTTCAGAGCCTGGCGGTATCCAAGTCAATAAATTCTCTTTGGACCTCTCTGGTAGTTTCCAATTATTTACATTCATTTCTAATTCTATTTGTTATTAATCATTATTATCTAGTCTAATTTTGTATAAGACATTTTGTAGATGGCTCCACAGAAAAATCTAGTAAATTCAAGTGTGGAGTTCTAGGAGGCCAGTCAATAGAACATATCTATCGGCTAGGAAGGAAAGACGTTATTTTAAAATTTTATATGCAGTTGCAAATGGGATATCTTGATTTCAACTAATTGTTCTAAGGCTGTTTTGTAGATTTTTTTCATAGTTAGCATGCGTTTGTACTCTAATAGTAGAGTACAATTATCAATTATCATCAGATTTTTTTATTCAAATATTATTTAATAAAATATGAGCTTTACAACTGCAATTCGAATCCGATGCTCGAACAAATCGAACACCACCAGAGTCAATCAGGAGGGTTCTTCCCATCACTCTCTAAGTTTCAATGGTCAATGACTAGGTAGCAACGCACTGCTGCCAACCACTGCTGAAGATGCCTATCGTATTCATGGACGAAACTTTTGGAGTAAATTTCTCCATTGGATTACAGCTACCCAGCCCGGATAGCCAAAGTTCGAATTTTATTTTTGGCCGTGAAAGTTTAAAACTTCAGTATACAACCGTAACATATGTCATGACACAGGTTGACATAGGCTAGATAATGAATTTGTTCCTTACTTCAAGTGTCCACTGTTTATTAAACAATATTTTGAGGTCATTAACTTGAGAAGTATTTAAAGAATAAGAGTACTAAGATTAATAAAAATATAATTTTTTATTTCAGTTTGAACGAACCTCTACCAAAGTGGTGGCTATATTTATTCAACATAATGAAACAGTTCATATTAGAAAAAGCTTTCACAGAAAGAGAATTGATAGAATCTCTGCAAACCTTCATCACCAAATCGAATCTTGCAGAATTCCAAGGCAGACTTAATCTGATTTTCACTTTCCATTGTCACGCCACTTATTTGGATAAAACAAAAGAGTCTGAGCAGTTCATAAGCATTCTCTGGAATTTATATATTTATTTCCAACAGTTCACTCTCGCAGTTTCAAATAAAATCAAAGACTTGAGATCTCCTATAGAAAAAAAATTGAAAGATTATGTGAAAATTGTTCGCTGGAAAGATATTAATTACTGGGCAATTAAAGAAACTGTAGATAAAACACATAAAACTCTACATAAATATATGAGAGAATTCAAAGAGGTATTACAGCAACCTGTATTGTCAATCCTAAGCAATACAAATTCCAATAATGACGGAGAAAATGTTGGAATATGGGATAGGCCTCAAAGACATAGTCCTAAGAATTATCATTATACATTAGATCCAGAGGCTTATACGGCTAAACTTTCATTAGTAAA
>WOGR01005828.1:0-13509 GCA_015342045.1 Leptinotarsa lineolata | reverse complement strand
CAATTTCGAAAATTCACAAACTGACAGCGTCATACCAATTTAATTCTCACTATCGCTAATAGCGACCTACCAGATAGATTAGTTTAGTATTTTCGCATTTATGACGCTGTATCTCTGTAGTTGTTCGTAAAATAAATTTTTGCTGCGAACTGGTTTATTTTGGGCAAAAAACCCTCGAGACATTTTTCGTTTAGAATGAAACAGGCTATCGGAAATAAATTTATAAATGGTAAACAAATAATAAGACAAAAAGTTACATTGGAAATAAATTTTAGGGGTTGCGTTAACACCATATGGGATAAACCAAATAAATTACTGGCTAAGTGTCTTTTTGTTAGTACAAAACGTAAGGTTAATTTCAATATTGTAACTTTTTCAGTGCTTGTGAAAAAAAAATGTTATACCCCCTTTAAGGGGCTGTATCTTAGCAAGGGATGCTCCAAAGAAGTTTCTTTATATGAAAGATCCTACCTTTTTTTCGATGAGGAATCACCTCCTTAAATGTTCAACACCTATTCAGTTCCACCCTGTATATTAATTGGATTTCACCCTTTATAACAAAAAGAAAACAAATTTTAACGCTCCAGTTTCAACAAGATGGCCAAATTAAAAACACTCGGATAGTAAGGAAATGGACGTTACACAGGGATCGATCTTGGGTCCAATTCTATTTATTTTGTATGTAAACCATCTTGTTGCGATGATTGGTACTGCTGATTATACTGTGTATGCAGACGACTTTTAATTTTTTCTGTCTACGGATAATAAGTACCAACGAACGAAATGTATTGAAACAATTCATGTAGTTTCATATTTTTTCAATAGCAGGAACCTATTTTCTAACATCCAAAAAACTCGGATGTCGAGAATTCACTCTCACCAATAACATTGATGACTTTGAAGTTAAAATTGGTGAAATTACTAATACACTGCAAAGTAAGTTCTTTGAAATTTCTCTTCATCAATTTACGATCTATTGTGACACAATACATACACACATATATAATTTTTATATGATAGCATGAATAGTCAAACAGACTTATTCTGGTATAAGACTATTCACAAATCTTATACAAAATTAGAACATTTGAACCGAAAATTCGGTAAACGAAGAAATGAAATTGGTTTTTCACGAAATGAATATATTTTATTTATCCTAGTTTATTTCCTGAGGTATAAATTCTTTTAATATTTTTTTGAATTTCACGATATTTTTACAGTTTTTTATGTGATCTGGCAATTCATTGAAATCAGAAAGAGAAAGATGATCAAATTGTTTTCCACCCATTATAGAACTTGCAGCATCGAGATGAAAAAGATTATGTTGCCTTGTATCATGATCATGAATTTCCTAATTTTTTATTAACATGAGGTTACATTTAGTTTTTTTATTGATCACTAAATAAGCAATTTTGAGTCTGTCTATTATAAAATGTTCTTCTAAAGAAAATGTTTTTGTTATTGAATACAGTTGGTTAGTTGGAATGTCATATGGAAGACGATACAGCACTTTTAATGCTTTCTTATAAACAATGGTATTTTTACAGCATGATCCCCATATATTTAATAAATATTGAATCCGGCTAAGAATATGTGAATCCAAAAAATTTTTTTCTCTTTCTGGTTTCAATTTTGTACATCTGCGTAGTGCTCCAACAATGGCAGATTTTTTTAAATCAGTTTGTCAATATGTATATCTCATTTCAATTTATTGTCAACATGAACACCAAGGTACTTCATTTGCATAGTTTGTTCTATTTGTGTATTCTTTATAGAACTATTTAATGTAATATCTTGCTAATTTATTTTTATGAAACGTAACAAATTTAGTTTTATTTTGGGTTAACTGAAAGAAAATTTGAGGAAAGCCATTTTTCAAAAAGTTTCAGATCATCAATTGTATTTTCTAAAATAGTTGGGTTTTTATTTGCAACCAAAAGTACTGTATCGTCTGCATATATTGTGTACTTACATGATAATTTAATTTGGCAAATATTTTGTATGTATAATAGGTACATAATTAGACCCAAAACTAAGCCTTGAGTAACGCCTTTATTTATTAAATGTCTGCCAGAAGTCACTTCATTTATTTGAGTGCAATTAGTTCGTTTAGTGAAATATGAATATAAAAAATCATTTACTCTGCCTCTAATTCTTATGGTTCCAAATTTTTTATAAAAAGTTCATAATCGACAGAGTCAAAAGCCTTTTTAATGTCCAAAAAAACAGCTACTACATAATTTACTTCATCAAGATTATCCTGAATAAAATCAACTACTTCCATAACTGCCATTTGTGTGACACTTTTTTCTTGATAGCCAAATTGATTTGGGTCAAATTTATAAGCTTTATTTATAAAATCAACTTTTCTTTTTTTCAAAAATTTAAGAGAAAATACTCAATAATGTTATTGACCTGTAATTTTCTGGGTGTTCAGCATCATTATTTTCAAATATGGGTCTTACACATGCATATTTCAACTCATCTAGAAAAGTACCTTTTGTAAATGAATCACTAATTAATTTACTCAATGGTTTAACCAATATATTTTTCAATTTCAAAATATCTTTTGTAATAAAATCATATGGTTCGAGACATTTTCAAGTCATTAGTAGGAAATAGAAGCATTGTGAAATTAATAAATATTATTATGATAATTTTTTAAATCATTTTCAATATTTTCACCAATAGAGAAAAAGTGTAAATTCATTATGTCCGCCATTTGGAGTTCATCAAGCTTTAATATTTTCCGTTCGTCAATAATTCTTTGATATGGTTTTTCAAAGATACTATGTATATGTCCTTGACATCCTGTGGTAATCAATCAAAACATATAGTACCGTTATACCTGAGAGATACCTTCAATGTCGACGTTTTGTGTTTTGGGATAGTTGAGTGTTTATTTCGTGATGCATACTTATGAGTGACTGACTCGTGATTTAAACTGACTATATTGAATCTCACACGAAGCAGAGCTTTTTGAAAATAAGGCCCTATAGCTATTTCTTGGTGCAATGTCAAATATGATCCTGATTTTTCTTTTTTGTAGGATAAAAACGCATCTTGCAACACATTACTTCATTACTCCACATCAGTATATTTTGAGCCGTGTTTGAATAGTCTAAAGAATGATAGACCATCTTGATACCATCTAAGTCTAGCACCTCTTTGATTTGGCGTACTGCAAATATAGCCTGATCCAATTTTATACAGCCAAACTCCTGAGTTTATACTTAGGAGTTTGTCTGTATTAGATAGTTGGACGTTATTCAGATTCAATGTCATCCTTGAAGCGAAACTTGAGTGAATCACTTTAATTGTATTTTCAGTTGGTTTCTGTCGCACCAAGAAATCATAGAATCCATGACTGACTTGATATTGAATTCTAACTCTTCTATTGTGTTACCAGACACTGATATGGTAGTGTCATCTGCAAATATTATGGTGTACCCATGTTTGATATATTCAGGGGGATCATTTATATAAATAGAAAACAGCAGCGGTGCTAAAGTTAACCCTTGTGGTACACAAAGCAAAATATCTTGAGTGTGTGATGCAGTGTTATTCAGACTCACAACAATTTTTCTGTCAGTTATACATGATTTAATCCATTCGAAAACGAATTCTCTGATACCAACGTTGTACACTTTACTGATCCTTATTTCATCATTTACTGAATCAAAAGCTTTCGCTAGATAAAATGAAATTGACACTACATACTTTCCCTCATTAATGTTATTGTAGATTAACTCAAATTTACTAGCAATAGCTGTTTCAACTGATCTACCTTTTCTACCTTTTGTATTCTTCGAGAAATGGGACAATTCAATTTGCAACTATTTTCTAGTAGTTTTAATAGAACACTCAATAATGAAATTTGACGATAGTTATCAATATCTAATTGGGAACCTTTTTTATATATTGATATAACCTTTGCAGTTTTCCAGACTCCCTCGAATATTGATTTATTCATGAGCTTCACTAGAATGCTCTATAATATTGGGATGACATATTTCAGAGCTTTCACTGTTATATCATCCAATCCACTCGTTATTAGTATTTCAAGTTCCAACACTTCCTCGAAGAATAATGAGTATACATCGAAATCAGAGGCGGTGTTTGGTAGTGACATATTCTGACCTATGTAGCTATATTTCTCGTATGAAAACATTGATAATTACATCGTAAAAATGATAGATATTCTTCATTTCTTCAAATTTATTTCTGGAATTTGTTTTGGTTACTCGCTCCGGAAATTCGAAAATTTAGGTATATTCAAGTACGGAATTCTATTCAAAAATGGAATTCCTGATCAAGTTCGATGCATATTCCATTCTGTTCAGTTTCACTAGGTGTTCAAAATGAGTGTACATTGGAAATGGAATTGGAACGAGCATTTGAACCTACTTTATCACAAGTAACAACAACAATTCACTTTCCTCAAATGATATAAATTATTTATATTTGAAAAAAAATCAAAAATACACAAGAAAGACCTAATTCAAAGAAAGTATTTCAAACAGGACTTGTAGAAAATATATAAGATATTGGTAATAATATAACACTTTGTGTAAAGACGTAATTTCAAAAGTTTTCAAATCATGGCCCACTGATATTTTTCAAAATATTCAGCAAACTGTTATACAGTCCAAAATCAATCCAGCAAAATGATTATTTCACAAAACTTCTCAAATTCTAAAAAATTACGTCCCCTTCCTTAACTATTCATATTCGAATTTTAATAGCCTCTGACATTCTGTCAATTATTTTTCAATATATTCTGCGTGTTTTCTCTTATTTTATTTCGAGGTTTCTTTGCTCAAGGTCACGTTGAAAATCACTGTTCTCTGATTCTCTCTCGAAGCGGTACAAACTCTATATATTGCAAAAACTGGGTCTGATGCTATTCCCATTTTTCATTGGTTTCCGGGTTTTTCCGTGGTCTTCTTTGGTTATAATTTCCAAACGTTTCAACTGCAACTACGGCAGTCATCATTTATAATATTTGCGCCTTCGCCAAAATGCACGTGATTAAAAAAATAGCGAAGGAGTAAATACTGATAACATCAAATTTGGCGAAGGCATGGGTACTTGTTGGAAAAATATTGGCGAAGGTGTCAGTGTTTCAGCGTAGTTGGATATCGCTACTGACAACAATATGCGAAATGTAACAAAGAGGAAATCTGTATCTTCATGTGCTCGGAAATGATGTAGCTCTTCAACCCATGAGGCTGAATCGATATGCAAATTCTGAATACATTCTGAATGTTGCTTTTATATTCCTGGAATGAATTGAGAACTATAGTCAAAATGTGAAACGTAATATAAACTGATAATATGGATGTTGCCAAATGATGCGACAAGTGAAAATTATACATTATCACATATTATTATTGTCTGGTTGAACGTGATAAACTCAAACACTATCGAACGGATTTTCATACAATTCTAAACAATTGACATAGTGAAGCGAAGGGAATGTTGATGTGTATAATTGATTCGATGTTTTGTGTGGAATGTTTGAATTATGACAAATTTCTGAATATCAAAATCTATAATTGTGAACATACTGAAATTTCATCAAAGTTCATAATTATCAGTTACTAGCTGGGGGGTTAATATGAGATTGTGTGATACTTCAAAAACAATTGCAATTTTTGCGACTTCGCCAAAATATCAACGGTCAGCGTTAGAATTGGCGAAGGCGCAATGTTTTGGAACGTGAAATTGGCAAAGATGTAGATGTTTGAGCCAAGTTAAATATCTGGAAATAACTCTCAATAATTTTTTTAATCTGAGATTTGCTTGAGGTTGTTTTCTGTAAGGGAAGTGAAAATGGCAAAGCAATGATCTCTTATAATTTTCCAGAGAGATCCAAACTTCACATTCTTCAATAACTGGGTCTAATACTATAACAGTTATTGCACAGCTTTTAGTGCAATAAAATCGTTTATAATTTTTGTGACTTTGCCAAAATATCAATGTACTGCGTTAGAGTTGGCGAAGGCGGTGATGTTTTGAACCCGCAAATTGGCGAAGGCGCCGATTTTTGAGCTAACCATTTGCGGAATGTAACGAAGAGAAAATAAATATCTCTATGTCACTATCATGAACTTGTGAACCTGATCGGGTATGCAAAATCTGAATGCACACAGAATGTTGCTTTTATATTTCTGAAATCAATTGAGCACTAATTACAAAATGTAAAAACACAAGAAACTATACATAATCACATTTTTGATGATTTTATGCCACCGGCGTGTTTGTCTGGCTGAACACTATAAACTCTAAAAACACCTCACGGATTTCCTTACAGTTCCAAACATTCGACGTCGTGAAGCGAAGGAATTGCTTATGTTCATAGTTGATTTATGTTTTGTGTGAAATGGTTGAATGGTGACAAAATTTTGAAAATTTTATTTATAATTTTGGACGTACTTACGTTTGACCGAATTCTATCAACGTTCATAACTATTAGATAATATCTATGGTACCCACTTTTGCTCAGGGAGTTGATATGAGATTGTGTGTTAGTTGGCATAAAAGAATTTTTGGACACTGCTGTGGGTTTGAAAAATTATAGATCAACACAGTTGAAAGTAGTATGCAGAATATTGTAGTTCGAAGTGAAATCGCAAAAGACAAAAAATCATCGGTCGCGTTGTTAGATTTTATCTAACAATTTTACTTCATAGAACAAACACACTGTGTACTGTAGTGATTTTATGACTTTCTGCGCTCAGGTATGCCTTCTTAGAAATGTACCTGACCACTATATTTGTATTATTCCTTGAAGTGCAAGACCAGCTTTGAATGAATCGTGTTTATAGAAGGTAGTGTTCAAATGTTAGCTAGTAAGTGTTACGCGACTGATTATATAGTAGAGAATTTAATGTTGTGTTAGACAAAATCTAACTTCGCGACTAATTACGTTCGTTATTATTTCATCAAACTGTAGAAAAAAAATTTGTTTTTGTGAATTTATACATTGCATAATGTGGTAAGGAAAAGAGCAAAAACGGCTGCAAGCTGTGTGGGATGGACTGTTGGAAGAAGAAAAAGAAGGAGGAGATTGTAAAATAAGAAGTTTCGCAGATGATACTGTCATTATATACGAAAATGACTTTCCTCACATCATAAAATGGCTGAAACATAGACTTCTTTCAATAAATCAAAAAATAAACCGTTTACCTACCTTTTCGCAGCAACAAAACAGGTCTTCCGCATTTCAATCAGATCATACTGGGTGTTAACTCCACCATACTCTCAGCGGATAAAATTAAATACCTTGGAATCATAATTGATAGACATTTGAAATGGAACTCACAGGTAGAATATCTGGTAAAAAAACTCCGATGCATGGTGTACAGATTCGAAAAACTTTCAGGAATATTTTAGTAAAATCTTATTTGAACTACGGGATTATAGGATCGGGAGGAGTCATCTCAAACATCTTGAAGTGGCACAAAAACGTCTCAATCAGATTATTTACCCATCACCGTTACATAACAAAGAACGATCTTCAATTTTCAAGAGATTAAGGTAGCTTTCTTCATATACCACTATCAATGACAGGTCTACCAATATCAAAAAGGCTTCGAATGATTCTCAATGTTGCAATGCCCTGCTGAGAGACAGAGTAATTTATCATCTGGTTCAATATTTTCAGGTTCAGGTATTATATCAGTTATCTATTTTCAGGCTACAGAGATTCCCTATACGGCAAATGTTAGTACGTCCACCTCCTAAACAATTTACATCTGTAATTCATAACATGTAGATATTCTGCCTATTGATATCAATCATTATTTATCAAAATCTGAGTAATGTTTCCGTTTTTTCGAGGTTTTTTCTTCAGATTGTGAAGGAGTACTGCTGCTCTGTTTCTTTCCTAGAGAGATCCAAAATTCATATTTTACATATTAGAACATTTTGCGACTTCGCCAATCTACGCTAAAATTGGCGAAGGCGGCAATGTTTCTTTTGAAAAGGTAAAATTGGCGAAGGTAACGATGTTTTTTAAAATGGTAAAATTGGCGAAGGAGATATATTGCTGAATGAAGTATTGAAAATATTTCTAAAGACGATGTCACACACTACTCCGTTCCATTTGACTATAACACAGTGGTGGCTAATTCTCCCTGGGAGTAGAAGAGACAGTTGAATAATTTTATTGAGAAAGTGTATTTTCATTCTTAAAAATTGACGTGTTTCAGGGTTTTTCATTTGCATTCATAATTACGTAGAAAATGAATCTATCCATTACGTTAGGACTCCACTGTATATCCAGCCCACAACCTATTGCTATTCCACCATCATATCCTATACTACCAGTCAGTTTCACGACCTCTAGATTTATCATACCCCTTTTCCAGATTATGTCGAACAATCCCCGCCAGAACTACGGCTACACGCAACTTCCGCCAGATTACTACGTCGACGATCCCGAAGGATTCGTTTCAGATTACTCTGATAGCGATGCGATATCGGAACATCAACGGCAGTCTTTTGGAGTGGCACCTCCACGCCATCTGCCGGAGCTCTACGACAGGAATTCTCTCGCGTCTCATCAGATGATCACCAGCAAACAGCAATACAGTTCCCAGCCTTATATTCAACAGTAAGTAGAAAAGAGTGGGATTGTGAGTAGTCCCCCACTCCCAACTTTTGCACGGGCTAGATGTCGAAATTGGATGAAATTTGTTCGAAAGAGAATCATTTTTGAGAAAGGGAGGTTGGATATGTAACAGGATCAAATTATTCTTGAAAAAATAGATGTTTTCTTATCGACGTTTCGAACTCATTTGAATTCTTCTTCAAGGTTCTTTAACAATGAATTTTCATAAACATACCTACCACAAGAGTTATACGATTATTATCGTTTGAATTTTACAAGAAATAATGGATTCTTGATTATATTACTCACCGAAAAATAGTTTCTTCGTGATAAAAATAAAACTATTTCATTAACCATCAGATATACTGGATACATAATGAAAAATAGAAAGCATTGAAACAAGAAATAATTTTTCAGACAACACCAACACAAAACGACAGAAATAACTGAGTGGCTTCACCTGTGATTCTGATAACGTGATGTCTGATTTTTATCAATGACAGAAAGAAAAACAATTAATAAAAAGATAAATTATTAAAGTATTCCACTCAATGAAGTTGAAATATGTAGTATTAAGTCCTTCGACATCTCTTCTAGTGTTAACAATATGACGACACAGTGGAATGAATATTTATTGACGTATGGAGCAACAAAAACGCATGACATATAAATGAAAAGAATTTTTCACACAACCTGATATAAGAGATTCAGCAAAATAGGTTTCGAAAAATATCCCCAATGTACAGACAACGATGATTCACATTTGAGTTTATTGCCTGAATTAATTTCTTTCGTAGGTGAATTATGCTAAAGTATAATCCATAATAGTGGTACTAAATTCTCAGGAATAATATTGTATTTGAACGGAAACATTGTTGTCGGGGTTGTGAGTCTATATATTTCATCATCATTTTTTTAGTATAATTTCTGTACGCCACTGCAAGAGACCGATTAAATTCAGTGCCTACTATTTTGGAACTATAGTTTATAACTATCGTACCGCTGAGAATGTATCCATTCAACCGTATAGTTGAAAAAAAAATTAGAAGAAAATAACGTGAGAAATGCGATATTTGAAAAAAATGTTTTCGAGTTTAGATTCATTTGTATGACAGAAACACTTGAAATATTATTTCAGCAATACAGTCCATCGAACTGCAATTCCATTGAAAATCTGCTTTTTGAAGTAACATTCAAAACAATCATATATTTGCCCATATACAGGATATTCCAAATTAGATGGTCGAAATAGGGCAAAGTCGTGCATTTACCTAACAATATGCTTTTGAGAAAGTCCTGAAATTTTGAATATATCCGAAGTTATCCGGAAAAAACAGAAATTTCGGAAAAGGTTCATATTTTTTTCTGGCTTTATGTTTCGAAGGATACGAAAATGAATTACACTTCCACATTGCTACTTCTTTCCTGCTACATAATGATGTTTTCAAATGTCTAACTTACCTCATACATACCTCATTCATCAAATTTTCTTCAGTTTCAGAGTTTGGCAGAACCACACTCTTACCATCTGACCGAAAAGATCACTCAACTCACAAACTAATCGGCTTCGTCAAGAAGCTGGGTTTATTTGGTCGAGTTTGAATAGGTGTGAGCCGCAATAAATTCTTGCGGGTTGCGGTGGAGGGTCGAATAGACTCACCCACTTAAGCTAACCTCTTCGTGAAACTTTCAATGGAAGGTCAATGGTGCACAATCTCTTGCACCATTGCTCTCAGTCTCTCTGCAATAAATTTAGTCGAAATTTCATTTATACTCAAAAGAAGTCATAACGAAATTCAAATACTCAGTTGACTTATTGACGATTAGAACAGAAATAACCCATCTTCATCATTAACTACTCCAGTAGAGTTCAATTTGATCTTTTTTCCAGATATTATCACAACAGAAATCTACCACAGATTCCAAGAACCCAGTCTGCCATTCCTCCACAAAATTATTCTCACCCTTACAACAATAGCCAGCAGCGACATTTTTACCCCTCGGAAGAAATAAATTACGATTATACAGGGTCGCAACCGAAAGCTACGGCTCAGATGCAGCAGTATAAAAGTGCGATGAGGAGAATTCCAGATCCGGCTTCCTACAACGTGATGTCGAAACAGGCTAACCTCAAAAGGTATCCGGTTACAGTTGGAACACCAAAGTAAGTCTTTTGCATTTCAGGAAGGAATTTTATTGTCTATTTCTTTGATCAATTTTGTAATCATCAAAAAATTATTGACTATCTTTATATTGATGTTGACAATTTAAGTCCCATCTCAATAATATCAGTCTTCTCAATAATAATTGAACATCGGTGTCACTTGCATTTTGAAAAACACAAGTTTTTCGATAAATCGCAATTTGGATTCCGCAAAGAACGTTCCACAAAACATGCTGTTTTGAGTGTCGTAAGAACTGTGAACTGTTTTTGAATATAAAAAGTAAAATTTTCAAAAAAAGCTCGGACACGTTGATTTCTAATTAAAGGGAGACACCTTTCAGACTAATCAGAATTTTTGTAGTACGCACTCCCTCGGAGGGGTGCATCCAACGACCCTTATTTTGATAGGGAAAGTAGGTTGAGTGGCACCTTGTTTTATTGATCTTTCAAAAACCTTTACAACTCTGTTGAAAGAAAATTTTTGTAATGATTAGTTTCAGAGATAATTTGTAGTTGAAATTGCCACGTTAATAATCATTAGACAGACCACTAGGTAACTTGTATGCCTGAATAAAAAACTTTTCGAGCAGTTCTTCTTATCAGAGAAATCATTCATGTATATAATGAATAGCGAAGGTCCAAGTACACTTCCTCGTGGTACGCCTTTTTCTATTTTCAAAAAACAGATGTTATAAAACAGCTTCCCAGTAACTTCAATACTACATATTACATTCTACTCATTAATCTTTATCTGTGATATTTACTTATTTGTTCCTCTCATTTTTCTTTATACTCTTATTGGATTTACCTTTACCACATGACTTTATTTATATTAATATTAAGTGACATTTTGTATTGTTAATGTAATCATTTTTATGACTTGAGTTTTATCAATTGTTTAAATTGAAAGCTTCAATCAATCGATCTATCTATCTATCTATCTGTCAGTTGTTAAGTTGTCAGTATATATGAATTTAAAAAAATAAAAAAACTACAGCAGTATAATTATATATATCACAGCAATCACAATATAAATAAATAAATAAATAAAATCCAGCATTATAGAAAAGATGTCATAATTATTCAAGAGCTTATTTATCAGAATTCTCAATGAATGCGGATGAAACCTTCATATCAGTAGGAACAAGGGGGAAAGCCTGATGGAAAAAAACAACTGTCTGATTTTTCAGACAGGACAAAAAGCTACCATATCCACAAAATGACTTCATACATTCCTCGAACAAAAGGATGACAGTCGGGAGCCAATTGATAGTTTTATGATTCAATTAGGAGGCTACAACTAACCAAAACTATGCAGTCATGAGAAACTCTATTCTTTTGTAGGAATTGTGGGAATTATCTCTTTTATAGAGCACAAATGTCCCGCTAGAATAAAAGCTGAAAGTTTTTCCACATTTCCAGCAGATTTATAAGTAGCTACGTAGGGCAATTGGGTACTGCCCATTAGACAACCAAGCTAGTGGAAAAAACGGCGTTTTCTTCAACGATAAATCATTTTTATGGGCATATTAGTAAGCCTTGAAGTTTACAAAATGAAGAGCGGAGTCCGTAATTGCTCGGATTCGAGCCCTATACATATTTGATGGAATAATTTCATAGCGAATTGCGCACGTCGATTCGCATGGATGTTCCTATTGACTTGATTAAAAGTACATGCGAACGATTGTTGTTCAATTAAAACTGCACACGACGAGTTGATTACTTTATAATTCTATTTGCTGTAATGATTACAAAGTGATACATTGTTTGATGAAAATATTCAGTACAAATGCATAATGTATGTGCACTGAGAGTTGTGAAACCATTCAATACACAAGAAGCACTCCAGTCTACGAAAATTGTTTGAATGAAGGACCCTTTGGTTGTTTCCACTTTTTTATGGAATCTTACTTCATATTTATGACTCTCGGTGGAATCAAGCGGGCTATGTTACTCGTACATTCTCAGCGACTGGCTTCTGTTGATAACTTCATGCATTTGAGTTGCCTTCTGTAACCAAGAGTTGCCCATCCTTGTACTTAGCTATACCGTACTAATGAAGGTCAGTAAGTAAGAAACATGTTCGCGGTCTGCAGTAATGACTATTTCCTCTATAAATTTCTTTGCCTCGATATTGAGCAATATGTCGGAAAATCAATTTGAGCTTCATGAACTACTAAAAGTATTATCCAATTTGGAGAAGGGTAACAAGTTTGTCAATTGAGTTTTTCCGCTTAAAATGCAGAAGTAGTGAGTCATAAAGTTTGGCTCCTAAAATCTCTCTCGATATGGAATTTAAAAAAATCTGTTTGGCTTTCTAATTCTCTATGGTTTAACAAAAAATGGGGAGAACTTCCAAAGAAGAGAAGGAAAAAATAAAACTATGAAAATATGTAGAGCATACTAGCACACACAAACCTGTCTTTCGGATACAAACTTGAAGAAAAAAGTTTCATTCCTTGAAAATATTTCCTTTTCAATTCAAAAGTGTTCTACTTCTAACGCATGGTCTTACCAAATGGGCTATATAGCTATAAATCAGTATAAAAAAACATTGAAAACTGTGAGTCAGGAAACAAATTTGATATTGGAATTCACTGGAATATATGGAGAACGATTCAAAATGAAAACTTGAAATTTTGTGGTAGTGGGTTTCACAAAATGTCCTTCTCAACTAAAATATTTTAAACTTCCGGTCTCTTTCCGTTATACCGGAAGTTGAGGGCAA
>WOGR01005826.1:0-13509 GCA_015342045.1 Leptinotarsa lineolata | reverse complement strand
TTTCTGTGGAAGCACAGCATTGTGTAGGGGTTTCACAGATCCAAAACGTTGAAGATATCTGCAAAAAAATTAGGATTTCCTTATTTATTGATGGAAAGAAGCGGGCCAGAGTGGGAACCTTGAAGTACTTCAGTCAGATCTGCGATATAGCCTACTTCTTTCACACGGTTGACAGTATTGTTGTTGTTGTTGTTCGTCCGTTAACCAGCTGATGAACGTCAACCCTCTGAAGTCGAAACTTGTGCGAGCAATGGATTAACGAGGCCTTACCTTTTAACGTGCGATTACCCAGCACGGTGGCCCCGGCGGGGAATCGAACCCTGGTCTTCCGCTTGAAAGGCGAATGTGCTAACCTCTACACTACCATGACCATTGCTTCAGATTCATTTATAATACGTTAAAGTTTATTATTATTTAGATAAGGACAAATTGTTGCTAGTGAGTTGTTCACTTTGTTAATAGCGCTATCCAAATTACTTCTCGAAATAGATAACATTATATCATCAGCAAACATGTTACTGAAGTCATAGGAATGAAACAGATGCATTTCGTTTACATACAACAAGAACAATGATGGTCCCAAGACACTACCTTGTGGAACACCAAATGAATTTTCAACAGATTGAGAAAAACTTTGGTTGATTTTGGTTAAGATAATTTTTGAACCACTCAAGGAGAGTTTCTTTGAAATGAGGTTTTGATAATGTTTAAACTGAAACCCATATCAACTTCTAAAAATTTTGAAAAACATAGGCGTCAGGGATAATTTCCTGAAACTTTTCAAAATTTATTCGTCGAAAAAATCCAATTTGTGGGAGGAGCATATACTTTGTAACCGAAGATATACTGAGTATGGAGTACCTCAGGGTACTGTGTTACGCCTACATTATCCAATATTTATATCAATGGTATATTTGATATCCAAACCAAGAGAAAGATTATAGGACTTGAATATGATACAGTCATATTTCATACATGCAAAATGGCAAAACCAGAAATTTATTTTCGAAATTGAGTTTTTTCGAATTAAAAAATGGCACATGTTTCCTACTATCAATTAGGAAAAATATGTTACGTATCGTTCAGTTGCGAAAGATATAACAAAATGTCCTTTGAGAACATGTTTATATAAAAGGACGGAAAGCAGCATATCATCCCATTATGCACACCTGAGATGAGATAAATATATACATTTTATATGTAATAAGTAAAGAATATTCTTTTCAAATTCAGACACACAAAATATTCCATACTCACATCCGCCAACTCGAAGGTGCTCAAAAAAATTGAAATCAATTCTCCCAGAAGAAGATATGCACTAGATAGACGAAAAAACATGATGGAATTATTTTTATTTCAATGTAAACATAAAATATCACTGCAAAAAGCAATTTTTCCCACTTCCAAATCATGAATATCGAACCAGACAAAATAATCAATTGATTTTACCAATCGTTCGGACGTACCCATTTTGGCCAACGTTCGTTTCTCTATATTGTCCCAAACCTGTGATACTATTCATATAAATGTGCAACTGATCAATAATTTGTCGCTATCGAAAGAAATTTGAAATTAATAATGCTCAGCCATTAACAACAAAAAGTTGCAGATCTGGTGACTTTCAAAATTATTTCATTGCAATCAACTCAAAACACGTGTGCTCTATTTCATAACATTTCCCATTTCTCCTCAGAATTTTCCGCTATACATTTATTTAAGATTGAATTTCAGATGATTTATTTTACGTTTATCTCATTATTCGAAAGTTTTGTCCGTGGTTATAAGTAGACTTCAAACTGTAATATTGCAGTTAATATCTAGTCAATTTGATCGAAATAAGCGCCATTTGAATCAATGCACTATTGCCAACGTAACACAAGTCGATTAATTCCGTTAGCATGAAAATTGGATGTTCGAGATTCGATGAAGTCGACGAAGGCCGTTTTTGCTTGGTCCTGATTGGCGGTCACCTGATCACTGGCAAGAAAAGGTCTCATGAAAGCGGACAAAACTTTTAAAACAACCAATATTTCTCCAAAAATATATTTGCTACATGAATCTAACATCAAATATCTGATTTCATTTCAGGTAATCCAGGTTGGAATTACGACAATGTTCTGAAGTATTTCAAGAAATCCGAAGATAACAGAAATCCGTACTTGGCAAAAACTCCCTACCACGGCAAAGGAGGGCTATTAACTATACAAGAGAGTCCTTGGAGGACACCCCTTGTGGTCGCATTTCTGGAAGCTGGTTTGGAAATGGGATACCCTGTAAGAGACATTAATGGGGCTGAACAAGCGGGGTTCATGATCGCACAGGGTACAATAAGACGAGGTACAAGTTATTGACAATTTTTTTCAAATTGATAGTTTATTTAACTACAGCCTGAGTTATTTTTATGTGGTGGTGGTATATAAAACATTGAAGACGAACTTAAGTAGTTATATTTTCAGTTTCAATATTGAAAAAAATCATCTGAAACTTGGATGTTTCAAGTGCCGTCAGTGCACCTTGAAATAATAATTATTAGATAAATCAACCTTATGGGGTGCTTTGAAGATATGATTAGGGTAACTTGTTGACAGAGCTACTCAGAGCCAGTCTCTCTTCCTTGCTGACTTATTTTGTCATTATTGTCATAGTTATTCACTGTGGAATTCAAAATTATTCAAGAAAACATGTTTCAATACCCCTTAGATATTGCTTCACTTATACCCTGGTCAACAAGTGCCTTTCAGGTCAAATTTTTTCTTCGCCTCCGGAAAATTTGAAAAAGGTATCAACAATTAAAAACAATTAACTTTGCGAGGTTTGGTGATCCAAATAATATTTTTAAATGTGGGTTTTTCTGTTGGTTGGGAAAGGGATCAAAAATGTTCGTAGTTCTTTGCCAACGTTTCGGGTTTTATCAGACTCATCTTCAAGGCTGAAACATCGGTGATCCATGTCAAAAAAACGTTCAAAATATATGTCACAGGCAACATAGGTACAAACAAAACTGGGGACTAACCAAACGTTTTTATGACATGAATAACTGATGTTTGAGCCCTGAAGATGGATTTGATAAAATCCGAAACGTTGACAAAAACTAAATTGTTTATTTACGAACATGTTTTATCTCTTTCCCAACCAACAGAAAAAACCGCATTTGAATATAAACAATTATTTGCAAAACCAATGGGGTTTAGTTTGCTGCAAATATCTCAAAAACTATTTGACATTTTTGGAATTTGAAAAAAAAAAGATTCAAAAATAGGAGGAAATTTCTCAAAAAAGTCCTACCTCCCGGAACTGTAGGACCAATATTTATAATTTTCCCAGATGGTTGACAATACGTCCTGAAACGGGTACTCCGGTTTAAGCAAGACAAGACCTCCAATGAAAAAATATCATTTCAACTCATCAAATATCAAAATTACGAGCTGAAAAAATTCAGGCAACTTCTGGATGAAAGAATGAATAATAATACGCGGTCAAAAAATTTTTTTCGTGATTTTCCAGTTAACTATGCATGAGTTAATAAAATAATTTAAATTTTTTTGAAAACAATCATTTTGCAAATTATGATTTACACAAAATCGTTTTTTGGAATAAATTCATCATTGCTTAGAAAACGGATTTTTTGATTATCAAAATTTTTTCCACCACTTGTAATCAATATCAAGAAACTATTTTTCAAAATTATAATCTATCTTGTTCTTTGACAACTGATGAAGAATTATTTTCATTTAAATTTTCATTCTTTACATATAGTCAGTGGGCATAATTGAAGACTGACTATAAATCAAATCATATAAAAGAACAATTTGTTCAGGCCAGTCTCAAAATCCCTACACTGTAGGTTAATGAACTGACACCTATCAGAAAACAACTACTCCCCTGGCTAATACCACGAAGGGCGTTGGATTATATCCGACAGGTGTCAGTGCCGGAATCTTCACTGAAGTATTTCCTGCATATGCTGTTGACGATACAACTGCCGGAATCGATTTTCAATTATAGAACGGGCACACTTGCAGACGGGCTATTTGGTATCTCCTCAGTGCAAGGTAGTGGCCATCATCAACATAGAGTCAATGATTTTTTATAATTAAAATTCGAATTCCTGGCAGTATATCATTCCTCGAACTAAGCTGAAGCGAACAACAAACAACATGTTTGTCCTTGCTTGCCCCACCTGGTGAACGAGGTACTGACCAAATAGCCCGAAACCGGTCTGCAAGTGTGCCCGTTCAATAATTGAAAATCGATTCCGGCAGTTGTATGGCCAACAGCATATGCAAGAAACACTTCAGTGAAGATTCCTGCACTGACACCTGTCGGATATAATCCAACGCCCTTCGTGGTATTAGCCAGAGGAGTAGTTGTTTTTTGAATAGGTGTCAGTCCATTAATCTACAGTGTAGGTAGTTTGAGACTGGTCTGAACAAATTGTTCCTTTATATGATTTGATTTATAGCCAGTCTTCAAATATTCCCTCTTATTATACGTGAACAAAGCAATTAATACAACCATTCTTTATCCACAAGTATCGCATCGTCCATTATTTGAACATTCAACTAGGCATAGTTGAATGTTTAAATAATGGACACATGCCATCACGGACTGTTTTGTAGGCCTATAACAGAAGAACGATTTATATTAATTTGTTTTGCATATCCCAAAGTGAATTAGGCAGTATTTTCGACTAGTGCTTCCTGGTAGGGCCACGGCCCCGACTCCTCGAGGAGAACATTGTCATATTTCAACAAACTTAAACAAAACGATAACAAATTATACACATTGACCTTTTCCTGAACTTCTTTATCCGTTGGTGCAAACCGCATGAAACCCGTTCAGTAGTTTTTGAGTTTATCTTATTGAGAGATACAAACAGATATGGTGGGGACTTAATATGTAGTGATTCTTTGAGTTTCTACAGAAATTGGAGTATGTAACAGGATACTTAGATTTTTTCAAGGACAAAACACAAGCACTATAGGAAAATCCCTAAGGCGCTCCAAGAGCGGTGCCTATGCGTTGTTGTATATATGAACAAGTATGAAGACTTTGAAAGCTATTATAGAATACTATCACATAGTTGTATATTTTCATTCCACAACTTTTTCATCTAATTTGAAACAAAAAAAACATACTCGCATATGTCTCCGACAGCAAAACGATAAAGATATCAAAATCTATTTCCGTTGTACGGATTATACCAGCTTATCGAAAGTGCTCTCCATATCTACGGCGATCATGGTCACTGAATTATTCAGGTGTCTATTTCTAATACAGCGCTATATCTAGACTGACCTGTCTTGAATTCCACTACCAGGTATAAATTCTTCACGGAGAACGTATGAATCCTTAGACGAACCGTTCAGCTGCAAAAATCGATTCGTAACCATGGCAGTGAATCACCAGAAATGTAACCTTGTAGGTATGTGAGTGAGTTTTTATTTAAAAAAAGGTTTAAATTTTCTGAACCAACATAGTTGTTTCTGAATGAATTACGAAAAATAATGGCATAGTTTTTTTCATTTTATTCAATCATTCAAATTTGGGAGAAATGTATAAAATGCAAAAATGTAGAAAATCGCCCAGCTAGAATTTGAGTTGATGAATCTTTTCAATGAATTCGGCAATTCTCAACTGGCACAAAGGATTCAATATTCCCGGAACGTAGGGTAGGTAAAAAAATACTCTTTGGGGTGCGTTATTTCGATTGACATAGACTAAGACCGGACACACGTGGTGCAGCTGGCCCTGCACCAGGTGCAGGACCCACCCATCTACAGTAGACTCAAGTGTTGAAAGCACTGTCAATTCATGAAGAACCCCTCAGTTTGGACTTCAGCCCACTCGACCAGAGGAAAGCAAAAGTCAAGTGCTTTGATGAGTCGGGATCTTCAATGTTGTTAAAGAAGACCCACTGCATCAGCTTAGCAGGATTCAAATGATTTCCGTGGCTTTTTGAGAATGGGTTCCAACTCGGTACCAGAGTTGTGATCACTAAACTAACTCAGTTTATCAGCCGCTCGGGTAGCTGCCTTGAAGAAAAATACTCAAATTTCTGCTCTCTCATGTTTGCAGGCCATGCAGAGAAGGGGATCCAAACTTCTGATGACTTTTACAGGCTACATTCCGTATCATTTAAACCAAACTCAATAGTTCATGGCCTCTGTTTTAGGGGAAAGTACAAAAAAATTGTGCCTTAGCGCCTAGTTGATACAGCTCCTCTCGAGTCCTCTTCACTTATTATTTTTATTATCATTATTATTGTACCAAAAAATTATGAAATGAGTTTATTTTCCCTTGTTGACGAAGATGAACAATTTGTAGTGAATGTTTACGGCCTCATGGCTATTCAGAAAACATTTTTTTTTGACTTATAAGAGAAGGTTGCTGCAGGTGGTATACACCGTTTGCGTTAAACATCAACAACTCTTTTGGTATAGAGTGCCATAGTGAATGGAGAAGTGATTCAGTAGCTGATACATATTTAGAGGACAATTTATCCTAAAAAAATCATAGGTATAGTCATAGTATACTTTATACAGTAATCCCACATCAGATAATTTTTGGTTTGAATTTTCTACACGCAGACCCAGGAGTTGCAGTCTCAGATCTGCGCAAACGACGAGTTCAAGACAGGCACGCAACCCTTCCATAGTTGTCGAATTTCATGGGTTTCAACCAATCTAATGTGGTATATTATTTTACCACTGTGAAAAAATGTTAAAGGTGGTCTCTTATTCCATCAAATTCTGATTGCAGGAATATTACATTATATAAGAAGTTGCTGACTAACAGGACATGTTTCATTTAGAATAACTGTTTTTTATCAACGCAGCAACTTTTCGGGGTTGATTAGACATCTACACTTGTATAGATTCCAATATCAATTGTACATTTTTCAATATACGTCGAGTTATTAGCTAAAGAAGTGGTTGTATTCTGTCAGAAAACATATATAAAGGTATATTCAAAATGTATTTAGGCTAGTCAGTGATTTTATTGTCACTTTTTACTTGAGTAAAAGCTGAAAACAGCAAAACAATCTATTAATTATCATCATTAATCATCATAATTCATAACTTCCGACAACGAAAACTCTCACATACATTTATAGTTAGTACATACATACAAAAAAATTTTTTTGAATGTATGTACTAACTATAAATGTATGTGAGAGTTTTCGGATTTTTTACTTCTTCAATTCCTAAATAGTACTACATAATTCAAAAAGTGAGTGATAAATTCGATTAGGAAAATTTTTAATAATTGGCCCTTAATATAATCGAATCGGTAAACTCGTCCGCCATCTTGAATTCTCAAATCAATAAATGAATATGCTAGATTTCGCCCCAAAAATCACTACAATCGCATGGATTCGTACCATGGTTCATGAATAACAAAACTTGTTCTTCATCTTGTCTTTTTTCTTGTTGAAATGAAAATATATTTTGTCACATCCGAATATGAACATCTGCAGATCCCATGAATTTTTAAAATGTACTTGAAACATAGTTCATCATTGTCCAAATGATCTGGGTTACTTGAATATTACACAAATGAAAAATTATCATCAGTACAATTTTCTCAGGTGCCCAACATGGTTCTCATCGACTGTATTTTTTTGAGCAGTTTATATGAATAGTTTTTGTGTTGAGCAGTATTTAGACGCTTTTGTTGAGATTGTAGGAGGTAGAAATGTCATTAGTGCCAAATACGTCAGCATTGTAAAAACTGAAACTCTTGGACACCAACATCAAAGGGACCGACGCCAAGTGGGACTACTGTATAAAGTATACTGTGGTAGAACCTTGTATATGGGCGTGAGGGGTTTATTATATTCGTTAATCGAGTTGGTTTATTTTATAAGAAAATACATAGCAATATAAAAATAGTTTTCATACGTAATTGAAAATTTCGCTGATCAAAACTTCTACATTTGCGTATTGGTAACAAATATTTTAGGTATACTTTAGGCATTTGACTTCTTGTTATTTATGACATTTGGTGATAAATTGAAGCCATAATAGGCTTTGCCTTTGATGTTTCAAATTTGTCTTTTGATTTGTTACATTCAATGGCATTTTATTATTGTACAACTCATTGAATTTTTGACGAAAAATGACTTTCATGAATGAAGAAAAAAGAGATATGATACGATAGAAACATGAAAAATGAGAAATGAAAATTTTCTATGTTTCTTACCACTTTTATTCGTAACTAAAGTTACTGCAGTTTCGTCCTATAAGGACATTTTCAAACTTTTACATTAATGTGAGAGTGAAAATTTACTAACAAAACCATCACTTCCAATTTGGGTAACAATCAGTCGCTTTCCTTTTCCAGAAGGCGACTTGAATCCAGCAGAACAGCCTTCTGAAAATGCTCGACGTCTTGTCACATTTTTTCACCGGTATATTCTTCGTTGAACCAAGTTTCGTCCAGGTAATGAATCTTTCTATTTTCACATCGAAAATCTTTTACCTGTCAAAGATAATACCTTCTCCAGCAAATAATTTCATAATAAATCCAATTTTCTGTTTGTCCCACCTGAAGTTTTCCAGAATCACTTTATGCCTATCATTGGAGAATGAATGAATGAATAATGTATTTTATTAATTTTGGTTTTGTTAGTTTTACAGCAGTGTAAGTATAAGTAATGGGGGGGCTGTTTTAAGCTTATGTCTCTTCGGGGTTGGGGTTAGGTTTACAAGTTATTGTCTTATCTATGTTAGTCTTCTTGGGGGTTTTCGGTTGTTTTTGTTCTTCGTCCAGGTTAGAGTGTCCGGATCCATAACGGTGTTCGTGTTTGAGGTTGTGTTTCTGTGGGAGATGTGACTGGGACTTCAAGGTGTTCCAGGTCGTGTCCACTATCCGATTGCCAGTGAAAACTCTTCTAGGATATCCTAGATTTGCTCCGTTAGGTCTTCCATTTATCCCAGGAGTCTGTCTGGGGGGAACGGGAGCTTCTTCGAACTTCTTCTTTGGTACCAGGATGCTAATGGCAGCAGTGTTATTGCTGCGTATAGTTCTGGCCGTGTACCATCCTTGTAGTTCCTGAAATCTCAAGTTGATAGGGGTAATATTTATTCTGTTGTTATGTCTTGGGAGGGGTGTCGTAATGGGAGGTTATGAATGTTACGTAGCATTCATCTCTCGATTGATAATATGCGATGGGTTCGTCTCTGGGATAGCATACAGTAGATCATGGCTTTAAAATCCAGGATCGATCTTATGAACATTTTGCAAGTGTATAGAAGAGTCTTACTGTCGCATATTCCGAGCTTGCCTCTCAGCGCTTTTAGGAGATTAGCTCTTTTCCGGACTCTCTCCAGAGTTTCTTTGAGGTCGGTCTCCCAGTTGAGGGTACTCGTGAAAGTAACCCCCAAATAGGACACCAAGTCTTGGAGTAGGAGGTTTTCTCCCAAAAGACTGACGTTCAAGTTGTTCGTGTTTAGTTTGTGACAGGTATTGGTACTAGGCTGTCTGAATAGGATGGTTTGTGTTTTGGAGGGGTTTATTTTGATGCGTCATTTGTTGCACTAGTGCTCGAAGTGATTCATCATAGTTTTGGATGGCGAGTATGAATCAGGGACTCGTCATTCAGGTAGGTTTTTGGAGGTGATCCTTTTGGTTTCAGGTACACTTTCATTATTACTTTCACTTGTTAACACGTCCTCTTGGCTTGACTACTGGCTGAAAATGTATCATTGGTCATTTTTCAAGGCCCCCATTATTTTGTCGTGAGTCGACAATTCCTTCTTACAATACAGTGACTGTTCTGATTGCTAGTTTGTAGTTTCCATCAACGGGCACAGTTTCTCAGAGATGTTTTTTATCTCACAGCTCCATTCTTTCTCTCGTCCTTGAATTAATATATCGATGATTTCAAAACTCCCATTATTTGCGAACACATTTCTACTAGAGTTCCAACGGTATAAGAATTATTTTGGTGTATGAGAGCGTCAAAAATAATAATCTTTTCGTTAACAGAAAAAGACATTTGCTCATAAAATTAAAGAAGCCATTTCAATTCCCACAATTAGTATAATTCAGCAATAACAACTTAGAATAAGACGCAAAGTCTTCTTCATTAAATCATATTCTTCAGGTAATAAAGTATACCTAATTAAAGCACTATTCGTTCGGATCGAATACATGACGCCATCCTCTTTTCAAGCGAAAATGGAAAATATCTCATATATGTGATATATTAAAAAGTGCTTTTCATAGAAAGCTTAGAAAATTTTAATTGAAAGTGAAAAAAATTTTGGGTGTTTGATTTAAACTGCGAGTGTTCTATATTTTTGTTATTTACCGTATACATACAACTAACTATAGAACGTCTTTTGAGATTTGTCACAACAAATCATAGAAGATCATTCGATGTTCACAATAAATACTACTTTTTCACTTTCTAACCGACTCAGGTATATACGCTTATGGAAAGCCACTTGAGTTATTAGTCACTCCGCTGCTTGAGAAAATAGACTATAGTGACATGTTGCGTTTTTCCAATTATCAAATAAGTTTATTCGCTAGATCGTTTTCCACTACTTTTCTTGTAATTCATTTGTATTGTGTAGTTTTCCGAATGCGAAATTTTGTAATAAACTTCAAATATAATAGATAGATAGATAGATATTAATTTATTTCTACAGAGTATATGTAAATCTTGTATAAAAGGTAAAAGAAATACTTTATCCGAGATATACGTCAGTAAACAAAATTACAAAAGAGTAATAAGATACAAAATTTGAATAAAACACTTCACATGCACATATCAGTACAGAGTTGATAAAATAAAATTTAAAATCGACTGTTAAAATGTTCATCTATGATATAAGACTCCAGATTGCGTAAAAATTCTTTCACGGACTTCAGAAAACTGCTGTCCATCCCAATGTCTCTTATATCCTGTGGGAGAGAGTTGAAAAATTTAAATGCACTGTAGACAGTACTTCTTTCATATAGAGATTTGGATATAGAGAGAGATTTTATATATAGATATAGAGATTTAATAAAGATATTATTACTCAATTCACACGAGAATTGTCAATATGATATTTTTTATATAACAAGCACATTTTCAGTGCCAAAATAGTTACAACTACTAGATAAAATATTATAATTTATTTTAATAAAAGATTACTTCCACGTATACTTCATCACATTTTTATGGTAAATGTAGTAACCTATAAAGTTGTGTGTATGGTATTCCTCTCGAAACACTGATGACCTCCGTCCTCATTGCATACATTTCAAAGTGGTCATCTGAATGTACCCACAGAGAAGACAGCAAACAATACTATGCAGAATAGCTTGAATCACAAAAGTACCATACTTTTAAGGGACTGTTTCTAATAAAATATTGGAGAATAGTTGCTTTACATCTACATTCAATTCCATGTTTCTTCATTCTTTGTTAGACTGTTGAATTTTTTCAAATATAAATTTTCAATAATTGTTGAAATTTGCCATTATATATAAAATAATTACATTCCTGTATGAAATTGTGCATCAGTAAGAATGTAAAGTAGCATTAACTTGGTAAATGATTCATATTTTTAGATCAGCTGCTTATACATTTTATGTCTGTCTGTCTGAACACAATTATTTCAAAAAGTACCAAATGGATTTTCATAGGTTTTCACGAAGTGATTCAAAAGAAAGATAATAATGTTTTGGATGAATGGGTTGAAATATGTCGTTATGCGTGAGAAATTTCAATGTTCAAAATAATGATCACGGATACGATATGAATCATTTTTAAATAGTTACCTTGAGCATTTCATGCATATTATCCTAGGAGTTATCGCCTATTATTAGATAGGCATTTGCCTAATTGTGAACATACTTTTGTTCGAGTGAATTTTATCCACAATGAGTTGTTATGATTTTGTGTGGTACTTGGAATTAAAGTGTAAACTTTGATAATTAGACCCTCACACTTTTTGAAAAAAAGATAAAATCAATACTATTTGTTAGTTTTGTAAAAAATGGTTCATTTAACAGGAACTGACAACCAAATTTTTCGATTTGGAAGCAAAATCGAAGATTCAAAAATGACTGTGACGTCTCTAACATCGAGACACAACCCCTTCTTTCAAACCACATTCCAAAATGTAAATGATATTTTTAAAGCAGAAAAAAACCAGCATTAATATAGGTACGACATAAATATTGAATTAGTGCTACTGAATGTAGTATCTCCTCAACAAAATTCTAAACATGAAGTTTTTTTCTGAACTAACCATCAAATCGACCTCAGAAACGAATTGGAAAAGTCGCACGCACAGTCAGAACAACAAAAATATGAATGAGTTTTACGGTGTTGCCAAATTCATATTGAATATTAGTGAATAATAATTGACAAAAAATTTTAAAATATATAAAAAGAGATACTATTATTATACATGTAGTTCTCCCTCAAGCGGTTATTAGAATATCAATCTAAAGGTCCATTATATGAGGTCGACGGATCTTGCTTCATATATCCCTTCAAATGGATAGCCCCCATCCACACAAAATTGTTCTGGGACACTATATTCTCAAGATATCTTCATGACAAAACATACTTTTTAAATGAGTTTCCATTTTTCAAAAGTCCTTTTTTGACGAAATCCGAATGTGTAAAGCAATACCGGGTGATTCTCAAAGGTGGCTCACCCCTATAACTTTTTATTATTGCAGATAGAAAAATGAAATTTGGTGGTTCTGTATTATAGTTCAATTTACATTTTTTGACATATTTACTTGTTTTTCGTACTTCCGGTTTGACCGGAAATGACCCCAATTTTCGATTTTTAAATAGGGCATCCTATATATGTTTACTTATTTCGATCGATAATGACACTCTAAATCCAACAATACTTCAGTTGTCAATATTTGGCAAATGAAATCATTTTTATTCCAATTTTTATTTTTTGATCTAGAATGCCATGGATCGTGTAAATCGCTTCTTTCTTGATCAAGTAACATAGAAATACTACGACTGTGAGGCATATGACTTCATAATCGTTTGAAGAATTATTTCACAGTCGCAAATATGAATTTTTCCAGTTAACTTGCTTTTTCCAAATGGAAAGGGGATGGCTCGTCAGCTTTTTGTGAAAGATCATTTCAGTACGAATAATTTGATGCCACACATTTCCACTATATTTTCCCTATTTTTCTGAATAATTGCAAGAAAGTCGCAAATTAGTCCATTAACGTTATAAATTCTCAAAATGGCCTCTTCCTTGATCACGGCAAAGTTCAATTTTTTCAATTGTTGCGTGCATCACAAACTGTCTATCACAAACTACTCCTTGATAAATTTAAACGATATGGATTAAGAGGAAATATTTATAACCTTCTTGAAAACTATTTATTGGGTAGAAAACAAAAAGTTGAAATTGATGGAATTCTCAGTGAAACACAAACAGTATCATATGGAGTACCTCAGGGAACTGTCCTTGGACCTCTTCTATTCAGTATCTACATAAACAGTATGTTATTCCTAGACAC
>WOGR01005825.1:0-13510 GCA_015342045.1 Leptinotarsa lineolata | reverse complement strand
GAAAACTCAAGAACGGCAGGACCATTTTTAATGATTTTTGTGTTTTTAGATTTGTCTTCATCGGGAATAGGATAATAACTATAAAAATATGATATTTTCATCAATAAAAATAATGATAATAAAGGAGGCAAAACATCAATGACAGCTAATATGTATATCACAGGGTGCTTTACTGAATAGTGCACTCTTACTACCAATTCCCATTCATTTTATTATACTCAATAATTTTGTATCAATTTTAAAATCCTAAATCGACTCATTCATTGACTGTTAGGTGGAACGACGTTCGCCGGGTCTGCTAGTTTTGGATAAAATAAAATACAATTGTCATAAGTGGCAAATTTGTGTTGATTTGAAAATAGTAAATATTCTTACTGGTTACACTAAGTTTCCCTGTTTTATATGTCTTCGGGACATTGGGTAAGAAGAAAGTGGCCCGTGAGAGAAAATATGACGCCTAGAAAGCTCAATATAGTTTAGAATTCATCAGTAGGTCGTGACAAAATTATCCTTCGGCCATTACACATAAAACTGGGCATCATACAGCAATTTTTTAAATCATTAGATGAAAATTGGGACTGCTTCTCTTACATTTGCCAAAAATACCCACAGCTCACTATGGAAGAGATTGAAGGTGGTATTTTTGATGGCCCGCAAATTTAGAAATTGTATGACTGAGCTAGAACTAAGGGTTCGGACAGCTTTCATCTCTGTGATGCAGAACTTTCTCTGAAATAGAAGACCGGAAAAGTATGTTGCGCTTGTATACGGCCTTCTTTTACAATTAAAAGAATTGGGGTGCAATATGAGTATAAAACTCCACTTCCTCCATAGTCATCTGGACAGATTTCAGGAAAATTTTGAATATTTGTGCAAGATGGTTTTATATAAAAAGTACTCGTGTATCTGGAACAGATTCTAGGAATGCAAATATTAAACTTTTCTAATAATGTTGGGCAGTCAACTATGCTTCTGATAATTTTATAGGTTAATACTACATTGTAATACTCGCGCCTTTTTTCGAGACTGAAAAAGTTATGCTTTTGTAGTAATTCAGAGTGGTTTTTGCCTATTGGTGGACAAATGTCATCAGTTTTTAGGCTTAGCAGTTTTAAAAACCGTCGTTGAATTGCTTCTATTCTATCTATATGATGTTGATAAAAGGGCCTCCACACAACTGAGGCGTATTCTAACTTTGATCTTATGAAAGCATAAGGTCGAAGTTTCTTTAAAATTACTATTGTTACGTGCAATTAATCCGTTCATACGACAGGAGGAGGTTATAACATTATCAATATGCTTATTGATTCATACAAGAGGAGATATACATCTATATTATCTGCAATATCATTAATGAAGATATTGAAGAGCATTGGTCCTAGATTTGACCCTTGTGGAATACCGGAAGAAGCACTATATTCTGCAGACTTGAAACTATTGAGCTGGACATATTGTTCTCGATCCCGTAGATAGGACTGAAAGAGTGCAATTAAGGATGGAAATAATTCAAAAGTTACTAGTTTGATAAGTAGAATGCCATGGTCTAGCCTGTTGAAGGCCTTAGAAAAATCTGTGTGAGAAACATCAGTTTGGGCTCTCTTGTATATCTCTTTTCTTGAAAATGGGACAGACTTTTGAGGATTTCTATCCTTGGTATTGTAGTCGATTTCATGCAAATATTAATCAGTATAGAGAGAGGGCGAGCAAGCACAATTGTACAATCTTTTAGTATAAAGGCTGGAAAATTATCTGGACCAGTGGTTTTTTAGGCTTAAGCGACCATAGCGTCTTATATACTTCGTTTTCACTGAAGCTTGATATATTGAGACAGTGATTATTATCAGTATCAGAGTTTGGTTGAAAAGGGGAAGAAGCGGTATACGATTGTTTAAAAAGATTTGCAAAACCGTTGAAGATTGTAGATTTGCAAAACCGTTGAAGATATTAGAAGGCTCCTCCAGAAATTGACCTTCAAAATTTAGTGCTTGTGATATTTTGGAGCTACCCCGTTTATTATTTATAAATGACCAAAATTTGTTAGGATTGATATGTATTTTTTCCTCAGTTTTACCTAAAAATCTTTTTATAACACATCGACATCATGCTTTATTTTTGCCCGAAGGGCCTGCAAATTACACCCACGCTTGTATTTGCGCCAGATTCTGCTTTTAACCTGTAAATCTCTAATAATGCTCCTATTATACCAAGGAGGATATTTATTTTTGGATTTAATTGTATATCTGGTACATCAGCGATCAAAAACATTATAAAATTTTTCATAGAAATATGTGGATGCATCTTCTGAGTTATCAAAAACTTCCCGTCAATATGAGATATTTGATTATACAGTTGTGGAAAGTGCTCTCTTGAAATTATAATTATTTCGGAAACAGGAATGCAGATTATTTCTGTAATATATCGACAATACCATCCGCATTTGTGGAGATTATAAAACAACTTTGAATAAATAATTGGAAAACGTGAGGTATCCACAACCTCGAATTGAAGAAATATTTGCAAAATTGAATGGAGGTAAGAATTTCACCAAGTTGGATTTGAGCAGTGCATATTTACAGTTCATGTTGGATGAAAAATCTCAAGAAATGGCAACATTGAATACTCATAAGGGTTTGTACCGTATGATACGTTTAACATTTGGAGTTGCACCGGCTAGTGCAATATTACAACGCAGCTCAGAGCAAGTATTCCAAGGAATGAAAGGTATTATAATATACATGGAAGCGTTGTTGTTATTGGGAGAGTAACAGAGGAACATATCAGAAACTTAGAAATGGTATTGGAATGAATGAAAGACACAGGATTGACATTGAACAGGGATACATTTCGAATGTCGAAGAAATCGAATATTTAGTAAGGGACTACGGAAAACTTCTGATAAAGTAGAAGCCGTGTTGAATGCACCCAGACCAAGAACCGTAAGCTAAGTTAGAAGTTTCACAAGACTAGTGAATTATTATGCAAAGTTTCTTCTTAACTTAGCAATGGTAATGAACCCCTTAGTATTTACTGTGATGGATACCTGACATGTCATCTTGCGATAACTAGTAATCAAATGAGTTTTATCTTTTTACCTTTCGATACATCTCAAGCAGGTATTTTTTGCGAGCGAAAAAACCCTATGTAGAAAATTATACAACGCATATCAGTTTTTAGTTAATTGGCGATTGAATACGATCAAAGTTATGTAAGTTGATGTTCCTATGAAGATATTCATTTTTGGTGCTCTATATGAATATTATTGTATAGTGCTATATTGTAAATGAATCTGTAAATAAATAAACAGAAACCGGTCGCAACAAATGAAAGTCGTAGTAGAAATTAGACAAAAGTTATTTTCTTCAGCCTATATTCAATATGAATTCCTACGAAATGAATAGGTCATCGATCGAACAAGGTAAAAGTAGCAGTTTACCCGCGAATATGGATAAGATTATGTTTTTGTAAGGAGTTAATAATCGCTAGAAAACTGTTTTGCCGTTACACTTGGAACGATAAAAAATATGTCTTGTACTTGTAACACCAGTGAAAGTACAGCACCCTAGATTTTTTTTTCAAATATACTAGCTCATACTGAAAAATTTGAAATTATTACGTTCTCATCTTACCCATCTTCATCCTGGATATTTTTTCATTTTAGTAAAATTCAGTACAGTAAAACTGCTGTTTAGCATTGTGACAACATTTACTCCATTATATATCGATTTACTCTGGTTAATATTAAACTGTGCGGTTCAATGTGTTATCACCTCCGCCGTCTTCAAAGAAAGTAAAACCACGAATCGAGCAACCAATTGCTAGAACGCGACGTCTGCATGCTTTGGAGGGAATTCCATCATCCATGCTGAAGGCATAGACTTGGCCTTAACACTTTATATAAAAACGGATAATTCGTTGACTTATGTTTCAGTCTAGATCATCGGCGATCAGGAATTACCTCGCGGGGTTAGCCTGATCTTATCAAACGGTTCGCGTTTCTTTGTTGTTGTTTATGTGTTAAAATTCGCGATTTTTCTTTTACAAAAATGGCACCTCACCAGGAAAACATTTTAGAAATTTCTTCACCAGACCCAAAATCCTTGGAATTGGAGTTGGGTCAGACCAAGAATGGATTCGTTAACGAAGCTTTCGTCGGTGATAAGAGTGATAATGAAAAAGAAAAAGAGATTGCACAAAACGAGAAAAACGAAGAACCTTTTGAATTTGACGATTTATTGCCACACGTAGGCGAGTTCGGAATGTACCAGAAAATCCTGTTTTTGATGATGATTCCTTTCGCATTTTCTGTGGCGTTTGTTTACTTTTCGCAAATTTTCATGACCATTGTTCCTAATCATTGGTGTTGGATACCGGAGCTCGCGAATTTGACAGTGGAGGAAAGGTAAATATATTCGTTATTTATTGAATCAAAAAGTTGGTTCTGATGACTAATATTCTATTCATTTTGCTTTCTGATAAGTAGCTACAAAACCAAAATAATAAACTAATTTTATTTCAATTTTCAAAGATTTTCAGTTCACAAATGCAAATTATTAATAATAGAATCGATGAATTTAAAAAAAAATATATGAAGATTCATGTTATAAATAAGTCTAAAAACACCTTTCATCTATAATTATCATATCTGCTCAATTACTCCAAACAAATTAAAAATCCAGAAACCAAAATTCAACTTTTTCACAATTTGGGAGGTGGAAATACCGAAAAATGTTAAAAAAAACTCCGCCTTCTTCTAGAAAATAAATTGCTTTCTATCTTTAAAATACTGTCACAAAAACTTCGCAATTTCTTATTTTGTCACATAATTCCAGTATATTAGTGAATTTATGGATAACTCAAGTAAATTCCGGAAAGAAGCAATTTAAAAACTGTCATAATATTCAGGAAAAAGTTCAAATATTTGGAAATATACAATTTTTTTTTAATGAATTGGTGGAAAAATCGTCTTTTGACATTTTTGTTAGTTTTATATAACAACAAATAGTATAGACTTCAATGTTTTTGATTATATGAAAAAACATTCTCGATCAATAAGTTTCAGTTGAAAGGCTTTATTGACGCAGTTCTACTGCGCAGTCTGCCGCGGAAGGGTGTTGTACAACTAGTACATATGATAATTTTTGTCTAATATCTGACATATTATTTCTTGAAATTCAATAACACTATTCATGACAATGATTACAAATTTTCAAAATATAGAATTAATTTTCAATACGCGTTTCACTACAACAGTAGCTTCCTCAGTTGGACTGTTGTAGTTAAACGCGTATTGGAAATAAATTATATATTGTGAACATTTCTGATTATGATCATGAATAATTATATAACTTTCACTAATCAGTGGTTTGGGTAAACTTTTTGATAAATTTCAGAAATATGCAGTTAATATTTTATTTCTTTTCGTCCTATTTCATTGGAGAAACTATTTTTTGTGATCTTATATAAATCAAATAAATTATAAAATAGCACATTTCATTGATAATTAATTAATCATCATTTTGATAACATAAAAATTTGAAATTTATTATAATAGGTATAATCTTGCTGACTGGTCTATAATTTTCCCATTTTTTTTTAAATCTATTTTGATGGATGTAGCTGTACTACGAGGTAGGAGATCATCATGAAAAATGAGATATACAACTTTCTATGTATTTTACCACTTCAATTTGTAATTCAAGTTACTGCAGTTCCATCCTATAATGACATTTTCAAACTAATACAATAAACTGAGAACAATTGATAATCTTAGCCCTTATACAGTGTGTAAAAGTCAAATGGAATTAATTCATTATTACGGTTACTGTACATATAAAAAAAAATCCCGAAGCACGTCAAATTTAAATCAATCATAATTTGACATTCTTCAACGTAAAAATGCCACTCCTACCTTCAACCCCCTTCGAATGACAGGTACAACCCCCAATTTTTTGAAAGGGAAGTATAGGTTTGTGATATATCATTTGAAAGGTCTCTTCATTTTCTATTCAAAAATTTTATTGCTTTCAAGTTTATTGCAACAATTAAGATGAAATAAATTAAAATTATGTGTTTACAAAAACACACACTTCCTATTGATCAATTCAGTATATTTTCAAAGTACAGGAATCATATTGGGAATCGAATGGAAAGTTTCGACTTCTGTGGGTTGTGGTTGGTACGAGGATGATAGCTTGTCATTGGAAAAAGCTATTCAAAAACCATTAACAAAAATTGCCAACGAACACGGTTTTTGTATCGTTTTTGTTAACTAGGCTCACATTTCTGACATGATCCATTTCTCGTTGTAGAATAAATTTATTATTATTTACTATTATAAATTGTAACTATTGATTTTTTTCATGAGCCATTTTTTCAAATTGTATTGTCTTCCATTGATATAAGAGGGTTTTTGTGCATGAATACAAATAACGAAAATATTTTTGGTAGTTCTTTTGTTGTTTCAAATACGGTTAATTCATAATCACTTGCTCTTCGAATGTATGCCTACAGAGCAATTAGAGTGCTATCGGCAGTTTTTTTTCAAGGTAAATTTATCTCAGTTATATATTTCCTGGTGAAAGGATATCGATGACCCTGAGACCAAAAAGAATTATTCCATTCGAATTAAATAGATACCCGGAAAAGTAGTGGTGAACGTTGAGTTATCCCATGTTTCTTCATAATATTTGGAAATTATTCAAGATATCATCAGTAGCAACGCTACACAATATAATATAGAAAAAAGTTACGATATGTAAAATTTCACTTACATGGAAAACTATCATTTTCGATGGCGGACTTCGAAGTTTTGGAATAAGACACTTGTCTTATCTCATCATCATCGTTTTGAATAATATTACAAGATGAAAGACTAATTTTATTCAAAACATAACGACTTTATGTCAGGGATGAGACAAATCTATTCATGTCACGACGACACTACCTACGTGAAGACATTCATACGCTCATTTGATTTGATTCCAGCCGTGGAAATCTTGTTCAAGTAGACGGGGGTTAATTTTTAGGACAGATTAGTTTTTGTTGAAAAAACTTCCAAAGAAAAGAAGAAAGCAATCAAGTTGAAAGTAAAAATATGTATATCATGCATAGAAGTTACTTTCAGATACAAAATGAAAGAAAAAGCACTCCCGAAACAACTGCTTCAATATACTCGGTTTAAATTTCTATTATTAATTTTCAGCAATGTAGATAGTATTGAAGTATACTTATAAAAACTTCATGAATGCACCCAGTGATTTTATTTTGTATGAAAATTATTGCATCTAAGGGCCATATGCTCAATGGCGAGTATGCAGTTTTTATATAAAAATGTTCACTGTATTTTACTATAATAAGCTCTTGGACTAGCATGTGAAGTCATTTTTCCTTGATCAGCCTCTAACCATCGAAAACCAGTAAATTTACATACGGTGTTCACCAGAATTCCAAAAAGTAATGCGACAAAAAACATAAATGGGGCAGATAATTCAGAAAAAATCTTTAGAAGAATGCCATTTGAAATTCAACATTGAGATAAAATGCGAGGCAGAGACATTGAGAGAAATTGAAAGAGGGAAATCACGATACAGAGAGACCACACCTGAGAGAAACAAAACTTAATGGTTGAAAATTTATTATATGTAGATTGCCAACTTGAATTATGAAAAATAAACTTCTGAATTTTCCTTGGGATGTTTTTCGTTAATCTCAACTATGTTCATCTCCACACACGAAGGGTGTGGTCAAAGCAAAAATTGTGAAGTGAATTGATGGATGTAGTCGTTAACTTTGGAAGATTCCCACATTTTTTCGTATAAAGATGGAGAAATAGAAAGCCAAAACCTTCCTTTCCAAAAAGATCAATCTCTCCTAAAAATATAGCCCTTTCAATTTATCATCGTTATCTTATCAAAGGGACCGTTATCGCAAGGTGGCGGTGCATACCTCCCAAGAAAAATAAATAATTGTCAAAGTGGCCGTTTGTTTTGATATGTCTGCGAAATATTAAATTTGTTGATTTAACAAAAAATCTCAGATTTCATATTGTCAAAGTCTTGTTGAACGGAAATAATCCGTTATTCGAAATATAATGTTGGATCGAAAGTGGAAGAAGAAGCAGTTTTCAAAGTTAAATAATGTGATATTTGTATGAGATAGAGGATTAGTCTATAAAGTTTTTCAGTGGAATCCACTCTTCACGAGGTGAAATAACTCTGGTGTTACCAACGAAATAAGTGGATAGATAGTGTGTGCGGTTGTCAATCAAGTCAGTTTCATTTCAAGTTTTATAATGAGCTATCATTATCAGAAGCTGTTTGAATGTTTCTTCAGTCGACTTATTTCTGATCGAGAACAGCTTCTTTGCTTGAATATTTCCAAAATATTGCTGAAGTTCCTAAACAATAAAGGTGGCAGTAGAGGTACTTTAACTGTTATTAGTTTCAGTTCCAGGCAATTATAATAATATTATAATAATAATATATGATAATAATATAATAATATTATATTATTGGCATATTTGTGTGCCTTCAACAGCAATGACAAAAATATGTTTCATCCGATATCTTTTTTTCATTCCTATTCATAAATAGAGTTTAAGTAGTCATTCTGTTGGAAAATGATGACAAAATTTCAAAGAAAAACATTATCTCCTGAATTGAAATAGTGACTGATGAGTTAAAACAGTAACTGATAGTTACATACAGTGATAACAAAAAGAAAATATGGGAAAGAAAAGTTTCGACTTTCTATTTATACATCTTTATACAAAAAATGTGGAAATCTCCCAAAGGGAGAAAAAAGCAACCAATTTCAAAATAAACTCCTTACAAAAGTATGTAGGTCATGCAAAATAGTAACTTTCAGACGCAAACTGGTAGAGAAAGCCTTTTTGAAACAACGTCATCTCAAAACATCCACTACATTATAAAAATATAGGTCAACTTATCAAATCGCATTTTTTTAATCGAGTATAAGTTCACGCTCTAATTACGATCGTGGAATGAAGTGATTAAATTAATTAGAGGTGTATACATCCTCCTTAGCATTGGTTTGAAAAATCTTTATACTTTTAATATGAGTGAGCCAGTCAGGTAGAAAGTTTGATGAAGGTTAGCTAACCTTGCTTTTAATGAATTTAATATTGTTGCCCACTGAGTTAATGTTTCATTAAAAGTTATTTTCATCTAAAACGTCTATTTGGTGGTAACTTCATCATAAATGTGGAATGGGAAAATTTGTGTTACTTCCTAATCAATGAAACATTTTCTTATATAACTAACAAATGATATTGATTTAATCAATTTTTTTTGGAAAGTAAAATCGTCTATTTATTTTGTCTGAAAAGGACACATCTGTATGTAGTTTCCTTATTTTTCCAAATCACTGGGATCAATATTTGTTGATTTGTTCCACAGTAAAGTTAAAAGAAAAACAACACCCTCAGAAACTACTCTTAATTGGACATTTGAACAATATTATTATACAGTTCAAACTCATCATATTTCTCAATTATTCCAATTGATGTTAAAATAATTGTACTAATAAAAGATTTTCAAGTCATTATGGAATAATTATTATGATAACTAGCATTTACTTATGAAAAATTCAATTATTTTATCATATCATTCTTCCTGAACATAGAAATAGACAATTTTTGTATGAGAGGATAGAAGTAAAAGTGATTTGTATGTCCGACTCAAGCGTATCGATTTACCGTAGGGGAGGTCATCAACTTTGCGTGCCACCCACTCCTATACGATTACAATGAATAAATAGAGCAGGACATTTACACTCTTTAAGTAACAATATTAAACCGAATTAGAAACAAAATATTGAATTGCGATCTTCTATAGAGATTTTTAAATTTTTTCAATCTACATAAAGAATAGAGGTCGCGGTTTCATCTTTTAACATGCGACACCACGTTATTGCTACCAACGCTTGACAACAGGAGGGAACTGGTATCCAAAAAAATTAACAACAGGAAATCCAGGACTCGAAATTTCACTCAGGGCTAAGAATAAGGTTGGCATGAACAGTATGAGAGAGCCACTGGTGTGATTGAATCATTAGTGGTAGTTAAAAGTCTAGATGCCATCCAAATATTCAATATATTTCTTCACATATCAGCAGGAACATTTGAATTTTATTGAACAAAATACGAAGGATATCGAAAGATGCCGAAATTTCAAAATCACTAAATGAGTAGATAGACACTTGACAAATTTTCATCGAAAATAAAAAACTGTGATTTTTGAAGTCTACACAACAGTTTATGCAGAAAATGAAGATTTCGTTATTAAATCCCTTGTTATTGAGTAACAAATAATAGACGATTTTGACAAATAATACACCGAAGCACTTGAAAGTTAATTTCAGTTGCAAGAGATTATTTTTGTCAAACTATTAGTAAATTTTGCTCTCATTGTTGGCTGAAGAATAACACCACAGAAATAACAGCAAAACTCACATTTATGAAGAAATGAATAATGGAAAATCTAAGTAAAACTAGGTTCAGAAGAATCCACTGAATTTCAATTCATTGAGTTTATACTCAACACTGACTGATATAAATATTATATTTTACAAAAACAAGTGTTTTCCCAATCACCAAAACTTCACTAACAAAGTTGGCATCTTCAGGAGATGAACTAACTTATTTTGACAGTATTGAAGTTCTGATGTATGGGAAAAGTGCTGGCTTTGGAATTTATTCAACGCCAGAGGTTCCAGATTTATCTTTCATAAAATAGCATCTCCATATACTCATATGTTGTTACACCTACATAGCTACATAGCTAATCCAAAATGGTTTGGATTAGTTGAAGATTAACCAAGTGTTTTCGTTTATTGTGCTATTCCTAGCATGGAATAAAAAGCAAAACTAGATGAAGGTTTCAGAAAAGGGCAGTATAGATTAATTGGTAATTCAAAGTTTTTGTCAACTCCAGTGTTCAGAATCTGCGAATCAATAAAATCATATAATTTTAATTCAATTACTTGCTTATTCTTGCTGAAATTATGTTTCCTTTCGCAAAAAAATAAAGTAGGATTGAAAATTTCGTTGCAAAAAGTTGCCCAGTTGAAGGGTGGATTTTTAACAAACATTTTTAATGACTACAAGGAATTGAATATTTCGAAATATAATTTTTATATAATCATCTCTCCCAGTACCTACACAGTTTCTGGTAAATGCCTGCCGTAAAACAATTGATTTCAGCATAGTCCTGCTGCTGGATAAACGAGAAACATCTGCATAAATGTCTGTCGGATACACTTCAATGTCCAGCGTGGTATTAGCCAGCATTTACCCAAACCTATGAAACATTTGAAGGTAAAACGTTGAAATTGATCTTCACTGTATGTTTATGGAAACATAATATTAACCATTTGATGGGAATATCTGATGTTTTGTTTTATTCATTTGAAGAATATTGAACTCGATATAGAACTATGGATATTACAGATTTGATCTTTGTTCAATTTGAATATCAGTTCAAACGAGGATATACGACACGACGCGATTACTTGAATATGTTCAGGAATTTTCATAAATCCATTAAGGTAGGAAAATTTGATTTCATTCATTGAAGTAAATATCTGGGAATTTGAAGAGAATGTTGTAAATGTCTGGGATTTTCAAAATAAATGTTACGAAAATAAATTCCCTTACTAAAATGACATACCTTCACACAATACTAGATGTTATGACTCAACTCCCCTGAATTTTTTAGAAAAGGTAACCTATTGTGTCGAATATTTCTGGTTCCTCACTAACATGAAATCAATAACGATTTTTGAAATTGAAACATTAATATCAGTGCATTTGAATGAAATTTAGTTGAAAGGATTCAGTTTATTCAACTTATTGGTGACACTTCTTATTATGAATTTTGTATAAAAAAGTATGACTTATTATTGAAGAAAAACTTCGAAGTACACCGGCGATGTTGAAAATTCTGATTGTTCAACACAATGTTAGTGTTCTTTTCAATTCAGTAAATGTGCGTCATTTTCTATATCTCGTTTTTTTCTTCATATCTCTCTTATTTAGAATTCGCATTCTTATTAGCTCAGTAGTCGCAATAATATTGAACACTGCACACCAAATTGTTGAATTTGGTTCTCTGCTAGTCGTTTTTGTTTGGGTTAATGCAGATCTCAGTTTATTTTTAACTTTTGATACCGTTGTTTCAGATGTTACTTATGGCGATGGTTGTTGTAGTTGTCTCATTTACAAAATCTTCAGAGTATGCATTATCTCCAAGAATGAAATTGATAAAATTACCTTGGCCTAAGTACTTTCGCAATACCTCTTTTCGCAATAATTTCATGATTTGAATGATAATTTACATATCAGTATGTGTATTGTTTCTATGAAAACTTGTTTCGAAATTATCACCACATTATTTTGTTTCATTTCTGGGGATATGGTAACATGTACAATAAATTTCAGTCAAGCTGAAAGATCTAATGGGAAAGTTCAATTGCAAGTTAAATATTCAACATCCAGTGTACTGTGTATGCAAATTTATTGTTTAATATTTCGAAATAACATTCTTGAAGGATTTCAAGAATCTGAGATATGATATGGAGATTATTCTCGAAACTTAATCCGAAAGAAATTCATGCTCATTTGAAATTCATATTCTTCATATTGGAATATATAGACAACAGTTGAAATAATAATTATTACTGATAATTTCAATGAATTTTTGGTGGGCGAAAGTAATTTGTTTCATATTATTGCTTCAATTAAAATTTACATGACTGAAAATTTATATATACCCGTACAATATATTCTAAATTTGGAGAACGCAGCTTTTTGGCTTTTTATTTCTCCCTCATTATACGAAAAAAGTTGGGAACTTTCGAAGGAAGAAAAAGGTAATGAACTTAATTAAAACTCTTAATATAGCTATGTAGACCAGTAGACCATGCATAGAAGTTTCTCTTAGATACAAACTGAAAGAAAAGGGTCCATCCAAAACAACAAATTGGCATTATTGAAAGAAAATAACTTTTTCCATTTAGTTTGTACGCCAAATAGTTGTTATGAGATTAAAACAGATATCATCCACAGAAACGTTACAGAAAGGGTACTGATATGAAAACGTCAATCTCCAAGTGTACTTCGAAGTTTAAGGCGAAAACACTTGACTTCAACACCTCATCAGCATCTTTTTGGGTGAATTTGAAAATAAATAATGAATAATAAATCTTAAAAATTATCAAAAGAGATGTCGATGAGGAGTTTTCTCCCAAAATTTCAAAAAGGATATATTTGTAGTACGATTTTTTTTGAAAGTAGTTGTTTCGGTAGGAATTTTTCTTTCTGTTGGTATTTGAAATAAACTTTTGTGCATGATCTAGAACATTTTCGTTAATAGCCTTTATTGAAATTTATCACTTTCTTCGAAAGTTTCACATATTTTTTGTATAATAATGAAGAAGTAGAAGTTGTTTCCTAAATACGTTGAATCGTATATATATATATATATTCGTATAT
>WOGR01005824.1:0-13511 GCA_015342045.1 Leptinotarsa lineolata | reverse complement strand
CGAAACCGGTCTGCAAGTGTGCCCGTTCAATAATTGAAAATCGATTCCGGCAGTTGTATCGCCAACAGCATATTATGCAGGAAATACTTCAGTGAAAATTCCTTCACTGAAGGAATTTTCACTGAAGGCGTTGGATTATATCCACACCTGTTGGATATAATCCAACGCCTTTCGTGGTATTTGCCAGAGGAGTAGTTGTTTTCTGGTAGGTAACAGTCCATTAACCTACAGTGTAGAGAGTTTGAGACTGGCCTGGACGAATTGTTCCTTTAGATGATAACAATGATAAAGTTTTCGAAATGATCTCATTGTAGTTGAACAGTCATAAATGACCGGAAAGTTTGGAATTATATTATTGGGTTTATAAAAGGGCAGATCAAAAAGTAGTGATAACAGTGAGGACATCATTTCATTCAACCATAAAAATGACCGAATTGCCAAAAATCGCATTTACCGAATTTATATTTGAAAAAGTGAGTTTATGTTATGATGCTCGAAAAAATTACATTTTGAGTTCATTCATGACAATCTATAGTCAGCTTACATTCTGGTTACGCTAATGTTTAAAATGAGAAAACTTTTGGTGTGAGTTTGTTTAAGAAAAAATATAATACATATATTATATTTCATTATTTTTGAACAACTTTGATCAACCATTGCAGTTAGCTTTCTCGTTATGAACCAACCGAGCTAAGTCGAATTGGGTTTTCAATAATGACCCCAACTTGAAAATCTTTTATTTACAATTGTTAACGGATATACCCTAAATATTTGAAGAAAAAGAGCTAATGCATACTGTATATTCTGTATATTGGGTAAATAGACTTCAAGATAGATCAAAAAGTCACCTAATATTTGAAATCTGACATATACCTAAAATCTTGTCGACCTTCCTTTACAAGTAGTAAAATGAAAAAAGAATATAAGAATCGAAGTTTTTTCGAGAAATTACATGCTTCCCATAAACTTTTCATCATTACCATCTTGAACTTCACACATGAAATCCTTCCATTTTCCGTCCCAGATTTCAACAGAATTTCTATCCAAGCCTTCGTTGAAGATATTCAAAATTATTTTCCATTGTCTAAATTAAGATCAAACCATAGTGACAACTCTTCCAATAATAATAAGACAGTTAATATAATTGGTACTCACCTCTAACCTCTCTGTTGCCTTTCTCAACCTCTCGTAATCTACCTTCCCTTGAACGGTCAGCAACTCCACCATGAAATCAGCTTCTTGGACGCTTTGCTGCACCATCTCCAACTGGCGTTCGAATCTCTGCCACAAAGCCAAGCGGCTCCTGAGCAACGCCAAAATCTGCCCGCATTTCTTCTCCAGGGCAGTGTGATCGTCTTGCAGTTTGGAGATGTCCTTTTCGATAGTCACAGGGGAAACGGTGACCTTTAACCTCATGGGTAGCGTGTGGAGCAGCTGGCGGATGCTCATCAGGTCTTGCCAGAGGGTTACCAGTTCTTCTCCCACCTCGCAGCACTCGTGAACAGCTCGTTCAACGGAGTCGCTTCCTAGTTTCTCAGCGCATTCGCATTGGTCGAGATCTTTGTTCAGATCCGAGTGCTTCCTGCGTACTCGATCGAGGCCTTTCTGGATGGCCTGCAGACGTTCCTTTACGAGGATTCCGCCTTCTTGTTCTTCCACGATGATGATTTCCAGTTGCTTCGACAGGGCCAAAAGAGAACCGACTTTGTCGGATTCATTCGCAGACAGCAAACCTAGTCTGCTCAGCTCATTCTGAATCGTCTCAAGTCTAGTGGACATTATCTGTAATCGCTCCACGTACAAGTTCAGTTCCTCCTCGGTCTTAATGATTCCCTTCAAGTCGCGCACGTCTGTGTTGAGGTCCTGAAGTTCCTGTTCCAAGATGGCGAGTTTTTCGTTGACAGGGACATCAGTGGCAGATATACTGTCTAAGATAGAACCTTCTATGTCGCTAATTCTCTTTGACACCTCTTGCCACTGGGTGTTCAGTTCAGAGTTGCTCCTACGCTGGAACATTTCGTCGCTTACAGGTACGATTTGTAGAGATTTCTCCAGGGCGTTCGATGCATTCATTCTGACGGTATTATGGACCTCATGTTGCGCTTTAAGTTCCCAGAATTGCCTCAGATGTCCTCTGGGGCCAGACGGTACTTCTATTTTCGTCAACTGCATTTCTGCCCCCTTGAGCCAATATTCTACTTTATCGCTCAGCATATTGTAAGCCATCCAAGTATCTCTGAAAGCTAATAAACGTTCAAGGTTATGCTGAACATCGTCCTCAAGCTTCTGGATAATTTCTAAGGATTCTGCATAGGCTTGCTCTAGCCCGGAACAGTACACGAGCTCTTGCAATTTCTCAGCCACGCAGTTGAGATGACTCAGTTTGGCGTGATGATAATCTATGTCGGCTGCAAGGGAATTGAAAAGGTCTATGAATCTATCATAGTCTGAAGAAGTGACATTGTTAAGGTCAGGAACTCTCTGTTGGGCTACTTGTAACCAGCGCATTTCTTCCTTAGTGCTCTGTTCCAGGACCGTCCATCTGGAGGCTGCTAAAGACATTAGCTGGAATCGACCGGTTGATTTATCCAAAATAACTTTAGCTCTTTCATATAGGTTCTGATGTAGCTGAGTGTGAATAGCCCTGGTTTCTGAATCTAGATTTTCCTCCAGAGACTCTAAAATTGCTCGACAGTGACTGAGATTCACGAAAAACTTTCGATGGTTCTGCATTTCATCTTCTAGATGCTCTAGGTTGCGAACAGTGATAGGGCTCTCAACAAGAGCTTCCGCAATAAGTATTATCTGACTAAATTCTTTCAGAGTTTGTTCGTAGTCATCGGCGAGAGACAGGAATTGGTAAGCCTTCTCCCTTTCTATTGCGATCTGCTGTTCAATCTGTTTGGTCAACTCATTGCTGACGTAGACGTCTCTAGGTATTTCTTTCGTCGGGAAATCTCGCATCAGGCTCTTAGCGGAGGCCACTAGATTCGCTACCTTCATCATGTGTCCTCTGTTACTGATTTCTAGTTCATCCAGCTCATTCAACTTAGTTTGAGGAGATGCATCTGAGTCTTTTAATTCGCTGAGTTGTCTCTTCAGTTTCCTCACCAACTCACTGACATTAGTCACTCCGTTAAGGAACTCGTTCCATCTTCTCAGATCTCCTGCTGCTAGTTGTTCGTTTTCTTGGGTGACTTCTTCGATCACTCTAACTTGTTGTTGCAAAGAGTCGATGTAGCTCTTCATGCGTTGCCTGTCATCTTCGTTGTAGATGTTATCAGTTTGACTCATTACGGTCTGCAGCTGTTCCACTTTAGTTTCGATACTAGCAATTTCCTGTCGGAGATCGTTAAACTCTTGTACCCTTTCTCTGGAAGGACCTTCGGACGTTTGTTGTCTGTTGACGTATATCCTGTATTCAATGGTTTCTAACCAGGTGGTGATAGTTTCGACTGTGGTAATGATGGTCTGCTGGATAACAACCACGTCTCTCTTTTCTACTGCATTCTGCAAAACGACAAGATTTTCTTGGATGTTGTAGTTACGCTGTTCGACTGTTTCATCAGTAATAATTTCGTTCAACGTTGCTAAGTATAGTACGTCACTTAGATGCGTTGTCTTTCTAGCATTTTGTAGGTTTTTGAACCTTTCCAGCGCAAGCGTCTGATTCCATTTTATATTCACTTCTTTGAGAGCTACTGGGTTTTGTGATTCGGCATGAATCAATGCTTGCGTTGCATCTTCGTGCGAGGGTTCTTTCCAAACGGTGGTAGAGTAATCAGGTGGCGAAAGAGGTCCAGCATCTGATGCAGGTGTCAGAGGGGTATCGGGAATAATATTTGGAGACTCTACTTCTTCAATAGTGACAGAAGACACGTGTCTACCCTTTGTTTTTGGTTTTGTCGCACCTTGTTTCGGTTTTTGTTCTTCCGGCTGACTTTGAGTGTGAATCTTTGGGGTTGGTTCTGTAGCTGGTGCAGATGTTCCCATTGGTTTGTCAGTGATGGCTACAGTTTTGCGATCATCCAGTTCCAATTGGATTTTTTCTGATTCCAAAAACTCCACTGTTGACACAATTCTGTCGGGTCCACGAGTTACATCAGATTTTACTAACAAGGCTTCCTCGACGTGAGATTTCGGAACTAAGTCGGGGCTCGTCAGCTTGGCCTCAGTCAAAATGGAGTCAACAGTAAAGGTTGCAGGTTCAGTGGATTCTCCTCTGGTGGTCAGGATATCTTTGGAAATTATCTCCAATTCTGGACTAGTGGTTTCAGATTCCGGAGGAACTGTTATAGAAATATTAACAGTTGTTGTTCGTTCTTCCAGATCAGATTCTTCAGGTTTTTTGGTTTCAGTTATTTTCTTGATTTTATTTTTGTCCAAATCTGTTAGGACTTTAGATACAACCTCAGTTTGGTGGATTTCCGGTACTTTTGATATTGCATCTTCATCTTCTGTTTTCTCTTCGATACGTTGTTCTGTAATAACAGTTTTGACTTCTGTTATATCTTCCACTGGAATTCCAGCAGTAGCTTTGATTGTTTTTGTTAGTATAGATTCCTCTGGAAGCTTCTCTTTAACTGTCGTTTCATCTGTTTTTCTAGGTGAACCGATGGATGTACTTTGATCATCTAATTGTGTTTCATCTGCAACGTTAGGTACTTTTTTATGACTTTCATTGCTGGTTTCACCTTGTCGAACAGGAGAAGATGACCTGGACCTTCTGGCAACATCAGAATACAGATCTTTCGGATCCAGAGTATCCTGTACGGTATTTTGCCTTTGGAATTCCTCCATCAGATTTTTCTCAATTCTTGGTTCTGAATCCTTTGCCACGTTTTTCGATTTCTTATGACGTTTTCTTTTCGATTTGGTAGGAATGTCATCTTTCCTCTCTGAATCGATAAAACTTGTAACGAAGGAATGTTTATCGACTTTAACTCCTCCAACAGACACTTGCACGTCGAATTCTTCAGGAGATTCGTCAGATTCTGCTTCAGCTTTCCACTCTTCCGTGACTACTGGAGTTTCTGATTCTGGCCGTACAAGAATTTGTGACTCTCTAACTTCTTTGGGAATTTCAAGAGGCTCCGATTCAATCTTTTCACTCGTAGACTCTGACTCCTCAGGTGGAACTGTAACTAAAGCTTCTACGTGTATTTCATATTGTTCAGAAACACTTGGAGATGGAGTTGGGCTTGGTGTGTATAAATCGCCAATGCCTGTGATGACAAGAGGACTGGTTTGTGTTACGATTTCAGCAGTTTCTACCTTCTTTATCGGTTCGACTAATCTTGTGAATTCCTCAAATTCTTCTAACAAAGGAGCTGAAGGTTCGGGCGAAGTTTGTAGAGCGAACTCTGCTAAATCTGGTTGAATTTGTGAGGCTATTTCAGACGTAACGATCTTCTCAGGTGATTTTGTTTGAGCATACTCATCGTGGCTCTCTACTTTCGTTTGCATGGCTGAGTCTATTCTCGACAACTCAACAACTTCTGGTGTGACAGTTTGTGCATATTCTTCCGTCACTTCAGTTCGGATTGGTGAAATCGTTTGGATAGAAGTTTCGATGGTATCTCTGATGATTTTATCTTCAGGAGATTTGGCTATAGGTGTGGTCTGAGTAACTATTTCAGTTGTGGAAATTTCAATTTGGGTTGAGCTCTCTTGAATTTCTGGTTTAGTAACTTCGACAGGTTTTGATTCTTCAATCGTTTGCATAGATATTTCAGCAGTCGCCTTCGGTATCTCAGGAGAAGTCTGAACCGAAACTTGTTCTTTTGGAACTTCAGGAATAAGCTCTGGCGATTTTTCAATGCAACGTATCTCCTGTTCCAAAAATTGTGAAGTGACTTCCTTCAAGGGAGAAGTTTGTGAAACTGTTTCTTGGGTAACAATTGCTTCCAACACCGGGACAGTTGTAACAATTTCCGACGTTAAATTTTGAGGTGATTCACTGTAAGGCCTCTTCAGGAAACTTTCTTCGATTATTTTAACAGTGCCAAGCTCCGAGGGAGTAGATATTGTATGATAGGAGTCATTGGGAGAAACAATTTCTTCATCCCGGGCTTCCAACGTTGTGTTTTCAGATTCTAACTCGCTCTCAGATTGCTTTCGCTTGCCTTTATTCTTTCGTTTTTTCGACTTTTTAGGCTCTTCCGGCTTATCTTCCATTTGTTTCGGCACTTCTTCGTCTGTTAAAGGAACAGAATGTCCGACAGGTGATGATTCATATGCAGACTTAGGCACGTTGGATTCGTCAGATTCCTTGACTTTGACTTTTTGTCTCCTTTTCTTTTTGCGACGCTTTTTCTTCTCCGCATCATCTTCATCGGCTAAGCTTTCATCAACTGTCGTTTTATCCGCTTCATAACCAGTATCTTTGCCTTGAGAAATATCCTCTTCAGACTCTGTAACAGACTCGAATACAACCACCGTAGGCTTTGGAGTTTCGGATCGCAAGGAATCTTCAGGAATCGATATGTCAGTTGACTCAGCCAGTGAGGTTATCACGGATTCAGGTTTTTCATCTATTATCTTCTCTTTGTCTGGCTCTTCCTCAACTATAGAAACTTCTAGTTTTTCTGGACTCTCTTTTACAATATCGATGATTTCCTCTGGCATTTTATCTATTATCGGATCTTCGGGTTTGTCTGGTTTCTGTTCGACAACCTCGACCTTTACTGCTAGTTTCTCTTCTACAGCCGAGGCCTCCAGATTTCCTTTGACTATTTCTTCTTGCGTTTCCTTCAATACTGGGGTAGGAGATTTCAGTTCTTTATGTTTTTTCTTTTTCTTACTTCCACGGCCTCCGTGATCAATATCACTTGGAGTTTTTGTTTCTTCATGGTCTACTGAGAGTTTGGGTTCAAGTGAAGATACAGTGACTGTTGTGGTTTCAATTTTCTCAGACATTATTTTTGGAAGTTGGACATGGATATCTTTTCGCAGAATTTCAGCGGGAGCAACTTGATCTACATCTTCCTCGACTTTCATGGCTATAGATAATTTAGGAGTGGCTATTGTAGCATCATCATACTTTTCTTCCAGTGACAGAACTATGTTCACTTCTTGACCAGGTTCTCTGGGCTTATGAATTTCCGTGGAAACTATTTCTTCTTTCAGAGAGGACTGAACTGTTTTTTCATCTTCAACTACAGATTCAGGAATTTGAATTGGAGATGATTCCTCTAATTTAATACTTTCGTCCGGAGGTTGCTCTTCAATTTTCTCATCAAAAATTTCCTTTGCCTTTTCTACTGTTTCTATTTCAGTTTCAAAGTCCTCAATAGTTTTCAAGAATGGACTAGTAGCTTTTCTCTCACTTTCCAGAAAATCTGTCATGTTGAATTGAGCCGCAATTTTTTCAGGTTTTGAATTTACTTTATTTGAAGAATGCGGTAAAATTGTTATATGAGGTCGTTGTTCTTCGATTGACAAAACCATTTCCACGTTTCCAGAAGGAAGGGATGCCACTGAAGTTACTAGTTCTGTTTCTTGAATTGTCATTTCTTTAAAAGGCGGTGTTTTTGCAACTTCTAATTCAGTAATTTTTGTGACATTAAAAACAGTTGTTGGGATAGCAGTATGTGTTGTGATTTTCTCTAATTCAATATTTGGTCCATCAAGTTTTTCTACAGTTTCACTACTCACCTGAATTGGTTCAGGTACTATTTGAGTCTGTGAAATACTATCCCTTGTATCTTCCGTAATCTGCACTGGATACACTTCTGGAGAGGAAACTTTCTTCTCGACCTCAATATTTATTTCTTTATTTGGATCAAATATTTCTTCATATCTATCTTCAGGAAGTGTTTGTGATTTGTGTAGTTCAGAGACCTCTGTAGTTTCCGAGTCTTCTTCCTTTTCTGTTACAGCAGAGTCGGTATCAGTTTGTATTTCTCGCATGAATCCTGGAGAATGTCTTTTTTCTGACGAAATGAAATCATGCATTAGTGATAGCAACGAGGGAATTTCTCTTTTTATATCATCGGCATTTATAGACACGTCCCCAACTTTTTCAATATTCATCATTGTTTGTTCCATTTCAGGAAGAGAAATTCCTTTAATAATTGATGTTTGTATCATAGTTTCTTCCACTGATGATGGTTTTTCAGAGACAGATATTTCAGAAACTGCAGATTTTTCAGTTTCAGGTGTTCTTGGTTTGGCACTTTTCTCAACATCTGGAGTTTTTGAGATGAAGGTTTGTGGTACCATGATTATTTCTTCAGCATTATCTACTGGAGACGGAGTTTTATTCACAGCAGTTTCAGGAGTTTTTGATGCAGGCTTTTCGATGATAGATGTTCGGACTAGTGAAGTTTCTTCAGTTTCCGGAGATTTTGTAATAATTGTTTGTTGTGGTATGATTATTTCCCCTCCAATATCTATTGACGAAGGTTTTTCCGATATAGATATTTCACCTACTGTGTATTCTTCATTCTCTGGAGTTTTTGGTGTAATCTCTTCACTGACAGATGTAACTACTGGAGTTTCTTCAACTCCTGGAGTTCCTGTTATGGTAGTCTGTGCTATTACAGACTCAGCTTTAATCAATAGTTCTGGATGCTTTTCAGTGACTAATGTTTTGTTCCAAGTAGTTTCTTCAATTTCAGGGGCATCTATGATGATGGTCTGATTTTCTATAGTTGTTTCCTTCCCAGTTTCTGGTGATGAAGGCTGTTCAGTTTTAAATGTTTCGTTCACTTCAATTTCTGGAGTTTTGTGGATGATGGTATGTGTAACTACGGATGCTGAAGATTTTATTGTTTCAACAGAAGTTTCTCTAGCAGGAATTTCATCAACGATTGTCTGTGTTACCTCAATTATTTCTTTTTTGATTTCAGGTAATGGCGTTGTCTTTGTTACTACTACAATTTGTTTTTCTTCAGTTACTGGTAGAGAAGGTTCTTTAATGGCAGATGTTTGAACCACCACAGTGTCTGCTCTCAAAAAGTCATCAATAATATTTGCAATTTTTTCAGTTTCTGGTGTTTTATTAACGGTGGCCTGTGTAACTTCAGGTTTTTCATTCTCAACCCCCATGATGGTTGATATTTCCTTTCCTGAAGTTTTTTCGACTTGTGGAGATGAAGTCTTTTCAACTCGTGATGTTTCTTCGTTGACACCTACTACCGTTTCTCTTTCCTCGATATTCGGAGATGAAGTGCTGGTAACGAAAGACGTCTGTGTCACTACAGTCTTCAATTTTTCACTTTCTTCAGTTGGACTCTCTGTAATGAATGATGTCTGTGTTACAACAGATTTTCCAATTTCAGTTACTGGAGTTGGTGTTTTAGTAACGGTAGATATCTGTGTTATAACAGTTTTACTAGCAGTATGATCTTGAACGTCTTCAGTTGGCTCGAGTTGCTTGGGTTCTTTCGGAATTTCTTGCGAGTCTCCAATAACAGGCTGAACAGAAGAAATTTTTGTTTCCGTTATCTTTGTAATTTCTGATCCTGAATCATCTTTGATAGTTTCTGCTTCATCTACTCTTGAAAAGATTGTTTCTATAACAGCTTCGGTGGGTTGTATATCTATTTTGGTTTCATGTAAGTGTGGTTCCACTACTGGCGAGTGCTTTTCAATTGTGAAAGTGGTGGAATCTACTGAGCGTTGTGGAGATACTATGTCGATTTCCGAAACCGTAAAAGCAGAATCAGAAATAAATTCTATTACTGGACGCTCCGTAGATTCCGATGCAGGTACCTCCTCAGTGGGTAGTGTTTTGGCACTTTCGACATCGATTTCAGTAGGATGGGGTGCACCTATTTCAAAAGAAATCATTTCTTTTATCGATTCTTTCAGGCCGTCATCTTGGGCGATTTTACCTTCCATTACAACGACATCTGAGTGTGCAGCCTCAACTCTAGGTGCTTCAGCAACTTTACTACTCTTAATAAGACTAATAGCAAGCTTCTCGTTGTTAATGAAATCGGCTATAATACTTCCGGAAGAATTTTTACTTCCTTCGCTAACTACCTCAACATGTTCTGTGACTTGGGGTGCAAATTCAGGCTGGAGTGCTACAACATACCTCTCTTCTGGCTGGGTAACTATCTTGACAGTTTCCGGAACTTCCTCAACGGGTTTTCCTTCAGAATTCAGCACGACAGATGTTACTTTTTGAGTAACTGAGACGTCTGGTTGTATAATTATCGGTTCTTCCCCGAACTGCTGTTCAGTTACTACTTTTCCGTTTTCAGTCCTGGTCACATTAATGCTCACCCTAGGTATTCCTTCCTCTGTTACCTCAACTTCTTCTGGTTCTTCAACGACTTCCTCTGTAACATGTTCTTTACCGTCAATTATAACCGTCCTGCGTATGATCCTTCGAGTCTTTCTTATGATCCTCCTTGTGACTTGTTGGACGACGGCGCGTACGCTGGAGCTAGAGGTGTGTATAGCATTGCCCTCAATATGGGATTGTCCCGCAGGGATCAACTGGTTGTTTTCATCGTTTATGAAAGTGATATCGCCTTCGTGTAGCTTGATGCCCTGCACCTCGACTTCTTCAGGCTTTAACGTGGGCCCGACGACGGAAAAGTGAGTTTCTGGTTCGGTTTGATATTCATGAACATCGATGTCTCCCCCTGGTGCTCCCGAAACCACTTTTCCTCCGTATTGGTGACTTGTCAGAGTTGCTCGACTGCCGTCGCCTTTAGCCACGGTAGTTGCGCTCTGCTGTCCTTGTAGGGTTATTTGGGAGAAAGATTGGCTGATAGGGACATCTCCCTCCGTTAGCGTGCTCAGGGTGGAGAATTGCTGCTGCTGGGAGGACTGTTGATGCCTCACTACAGTTCTATGCAGCTTTTTAACGATTATTCTCTTAGTGCCATCGGCGTCGACTATAACTTCAGTAGTGGTTTCATCTGGTTCGACGAACACCGTCTCAAAAGGTTGGTTGCTGCCCACATTTGTTATATTGAGCTCCGTTAGACCGGTTTCTGATTCGGGTCGCTTTCTGTAGTTAGCCTCGACCAGTACGTCGTCTGGTTCTTCAATGACAGGTTGTGGGTCGGGCATCATCGGTTTGGTTGCGATATGGATGGTTTCTTGTCCTCCACTAGTGCGTTTGGATATGGTTATGGTTTCTTTATGCTGGGCCTGTTCAGCCTCACTCGAAGGCTGCGACATTTGTGTTTGAATTTGCGCGTCTACAGGTTCATTATAAGTAACTGTGAAGTCTTTAGTGACTGGTTCTTCCACGGGGGAGCTCAAACTCCTACCGGTTTGCGTTTCGATGGTGGCGCTCGCTTTAGCTACTGCTTCTTTCGCAAGGAACTCTTGGGTCACGTGCTTGACGTCGGCGTGGACAGGAATTTCTTCTATGGGCATAGAAGTTGAATCCAGGGTGTTCTCCAGGGATAAATCTGGAGTGAGAGGCTTGGCGCGTATTTCATCCAACTGTTTATTACAGGCAGATATCCTTGTAGTGATAATAATTTTCTGTTCTTCAAAGATTTCCGTGAGTATCCTGAGTTGTTCAAGTAGGGCAATCACCAAACCATGCAAGTCTGGGTACTTTTCGAACTCCCGACAGATTATTGACAGATCCTTCAATTTTTTTTCTTTCTCTGATAATTCCTTGTTGAGTGTTTCGCACTGCCGAATGTGTTTGTCTATCGACGTTTCGTCTGTCAACTTGTAAGTTGAGATGGTTGTTTTAACGGTTTCAAGCCATGCTTCTATTTCTGTCAAAAGAATTTGGTATTCAGAGAGTTCTTGTTGTTTTCTTATTTGTATTTGTTGTGCGTCCTGAAATAGAAACTATTCTTCATTATTTGAATAACGCAATTACTAATCTAAAATTAACTAAGAATTGCAGTCAGGCGCCGGGCGAGAAGGTTCACGAATGACAGCAAAATAAATAGCAATAGAATATAAACGGTATTGAAATAGTACCAATATGACGAGTGAACTTTACTTGAAATGACAATGTATTTATCAGGAACATCAAGACATTGATAGTTGTTTGAATGTGATATTTTGTAGAGAAAACTGCGTTTATCTGTTACTTGATTTTGTAAAGAGGACCTCATTCATAGATTCAATCTATAATGTAAGTAGTCATGAACAGCCACCCAACAGATGCATTATACGATTATATTTGTTTGAAGGTGATGAATTTCATTAGTCCGGACTTCCATTGACTAATATGATATAAAATTATTTGAAATATCTGAAAGAACAAATAAAATTAAAATGAATAGTTGAAAATAACATTTATATTAGGCAAAAAAAATCTGAAGTGAAACTACAATGAAAGTTAGTTAAAAAAATTGAAAATTGAACTGATAAAATGAAATAAAAATTGAAAGATTTCATACTTGTGAGTCTAAATAGATCTGAAACTGCAAAATTTCCCTACAGAACTGACAGAGAAAACAATCTCAATGTGTCTGCAAGGTAACAAAGGGATAAGGAAACCTATACTAGTTTCTTTGAATCGAAAATATTTCATGGAATTTCGAGAAGTCATATCGAGCAAGAATTCTGACAATAGAAACTTGCTCAAGGAAGCACCACTTCTTCTGAGGCTGGACAAAAATCGACCTGAGATTGCTAATAGGACTTCTTACAAAACACTGTCTACTTAGGTATCAATTCCGTGAAATGGACAAATTAAACAGTGAGAGTTGTTACTGTTATGGTGGCGCTTTTATGTTATTATTTAACTGTTGGCGCTGAAACTGCAATTTACTTTGTTTTGCAAATGTCAAGCTCTTATCTCTAAAAGGCTTAAGTTCTTTGAAGGAATAATACTAATGTCCTGTGATATTTCGAAAGTTTCAACAGTTCGGAATTCAAATATACTAGGGTTGAGTACAAGACTTTATAGGTCGCAGTATTGAAATGGTATTGAAATCTACAATCTAGTTGGAGGACGTGTGGAAACTGTTAGAAATGAAGTACTCTAGCTGAAAGTGTGAATCGAAGCAGAAGGTAAAGCTAATTTCGAGTGTTGCTGTAAGTTTTAGAAAATAGTGAAGAATGACTAGAAATGATGGAAGACAAAAAAACAAGAATATTGAGGCGATAAAAATGACAGAAAAACACAGGCGACTGCAATTATGTTCTAACAGAAGCAACAGCAAATAATTCTAGTATTCATCTCAAGATATGATTGTGGATACTCACAATCGAAACGTTCTGAAGTAGCTTGTTTTGAAACCTTTTTTTTTTCTTATTTTTCATTTATCTAGATCATTTTATTTTATTTTTCATTTTATTTATACGGATTAAATACACTTGATATTTCATTTATTGTTTACTCACAATTCATTTAAATTGCAGGTAAAAATAACTTATTACCTTTACAAATCAGTCTTCTAATATTTTTGGAATTTCAATATTAATTTCTTAGTGAATTTCAGCAGTTCGGACTTCCATTGTCTAAAATTTATAAAATGATTTGAAATCCCTGAAATAAACAATATAATTGAAATTTAAAAGAATAGCTAAAAATGGCAAATATATTAAGCAAAAAACTTGAAAAGAAT
>WOGR01005823.1:0-13511 GCA_015342045.1 Leptinotarsa lineolata | reverse complement strand
GGGATGAATCAAAAGTAACACCTAGATCAGTGAGTGTGTCAGGACGCTCTAGAACTTGATTGTTTATGACGTAGTTGTGTAATGTCAGATTCGTTTTTAGTGAGTAAGACATTACATTACATTTAGATATGTTAAGAGACAGATTATTATTCCAACACCATATAGCAACACGATTTAGATTCAGGGCGAGACGTTCACAACCATTAGAACATGTTATGTTGTGATAAAGTTTCAAGTCATCTGCGTTTGATGAGGTGCATTCTATTGATCCTACTTAAAAAGTTGTACACAAGCATTGGTTTTCTCTTCCCGTTAAAAAAAACCCTTTCAGTATGTTTGGAAGCATTCAATAACAAAACCTGAATAATATAGTCTGGCCATTCCCTTTGAAGTCCGGCAACATCCTGCATCATCTATATTGTATGCATCATTTACAAAATTGATTATACAATTAAACTATCAAAATGATACTGCAATGCACACTCAGTTGGTTTATTTTGGGACATACAAGCCAATGTTGATTGATTTTTTTAGCATAGCGTCAAAAAACAATTAAAGATCTTAACAACGAAGGCAATGAACTCGAAATGTTGATAGTGATCAGTGATGCCGACTATGACGTTGAGCTCAAAGCGTAAAATGGATATATTTATCACCAAAAAGCAGCTCCGTATATTAATAAAGTTTTTATAGAAGGAATGTTGATTATCAAATAGAATTTTTTTGTGCAGAAATAAGGCCCAAATTTACAGTTTTCGGAACGTTAGAGAGCTGTAACTCTGGAACTCATAGGAAGCACCAATTTTTCCTTTCAGATTGGTAATGTACACGTCAAAATAAGTAAGTACTCACACCATTTTTTCAACTGAAAGGATGTAGCCTATCCGGAATTTTACCTTATTATTTGTAACATTTATTTGTTGATGCAGGTACTGACTACTACGATGTTAGATGAGTGAGAAAATAGGGAAAATACAAACAGTAAATGATGCCCTCCCCCTCGTTACGCCAATGTCTGTCTGATTTAAGTATAGAGGAAGTTACTCGGGCTGCAAGGAACACAAGCTGATTTAAAGCGCTTGTACTCGCAATCGCTTTCGACATTCTTTTTCAATCGGTATGGTGAGGTGAAGTAAGACAGCGACACCAAGACTAGTTATTATGCAAAACGAATTTGATGTAAAACCCCGTATACCCTCCGTCGGTTCGTAATGTTGCACCGAGAAACGATTTATCTTCAATGACAGTCATTAACCTATTTGATAGTAAAAAATACTATAAGAAATATCAAAGACCGATGACGTTTTGAACTACTAGTATATTTATTGTAGAGAAAGCTATCCCGTATCAAGCAAGAAAGCAATTATGTCGTCTCCGACTTTTCAAGAAATAAATGTTGCATGTTTTTGTATGGTAACTAGTTAAGGTTTCATGTAGCAAAAACTACAAAAATTCCAAAGACCTACCGAGACGACGGTTTAATCGTTATCACAATATTACTGTAACTCTGAATTTCCTAAAAAAAACTGTGTTGATATATAAAAATGGCGACTACTTATTTCGATTTCGAGTTTACTATAAAAAAAAAATCATAATAACTGAAATCCGAAATGTATTGAATTGAACCAAGAAAAGATGGGTTAATTTCTAAGGAGCTGATTTTCTTTGTCAACAATTGCTATTCATTTGACATTCTAAAAATCGTCTCCTCTTGTTTTTATGATGTCGGATTTTTCTACAACAACTTTTTTAATGTAGAACAATTGGAAAAACATATTCTAGTCTTCTCTGACCCTTCATTTCCAACTTCTTTATAGTATCTGTCTTCCTTATCACCTTCAAAAAGTCTGAATCTTCTTTACCATTTTACAAATCATTATTATCGCTATTTTTCGACAAGCGTTTCGCTAACTATTGATAAGTTAGCATCATCAGCAGATGAGTGAATCTCAGTTCGGGAGTTTGAGAACAGCTCATATCAGAGAGACATTGCTTCAACTTCAACTTGAAGCGATTTGGAAAATTATTATTTTGAATATTGAATGAAAACTGAATAAAATAAGTACAAAAATTATGTTAAACGGTTTAACGGAAAAATAATGATAAAGATGTTAATAATGTACTGACAACTAAAACATAATTCGGAATGTCCTAGGTAGCAGTCATCACACCACTCTCCTCAGCAATCTACGGTATTGATCAGATGAAAAAAAAATTGTTCTACTAGTATTTACATATTTATTCAGGTTACGCTATTATTTTCAAGTTTTTAGTATATTATCTACATCTTTATTATCTTTTTTTCGATAAAACCGTTCGAAATATTTTTTCATTATTTTATTTTCATGTTTTTTGTTTCTAATTTTCATTCACCCCGATGCGACACCGTTCTCGGCACGTTTTAACCTTTTACCTCACCTTGGGTGGTGTATCGTTAACGACGTATCATTTTTAGCCACCCTAACGCTACACACTTTTCGATACAATACAAAATCTTGATTTGGGTGGGAGATCCATGCTTGTATCCCGATTCTGAGATAACAAAGTTCTTTGTATAGATTATACTGTATTTGCATCTTTTTTATATTCTACTAGACCAGCCAGGATCAAAGTTCAATAACTGAATTGTATCTAATCCGTCATTTTGTTGTTATAGCCATCTTGAATTTGCACCTTGTTTAAAGTGTACAACTATTCTACTAGTCAAACCTTGTCATTTGATACTCATATTGAGCTAGTTGTGAAAAAATATGTAATCCGTCATTTTGTAGCTGCGGCCATCTTAAATTTGCATCTTTTTTGAAATGTACTACTATTCCTCAAGTCAAGCCCTTTCATTTGATACCTATACTGAGTTAGTTGTGAAAAAATATGTAATCCGCCATTTTGTAGTTGCGGCCATCTTAAATTTGCATTTTTTTTGAAGTGTACTACTATTCTACTAGTTGAGCCTTGTTAGTTGATACCCATATTGGGGCAGTTGTGAAACAACATGTAATCCGCCATTTTGTAGCTGCGGCCATCTAGGATTTACAATAATACAGAATTTATTGAATTGTATTGTCATCAAAACTAAATGTGTGTACCAAATATCAGATGAATCTATCAACAGGAAAAGGATCAAAGGTCAATTACTAAATCTGAAACAAATAAATAAACTAACAGACAAACATACGAAAAAACAAACAGGGCAGACTAAATAAAACCATTTAAAAAGGACTGCACATTCTGTTCACATCACTCAATAGATAGAGAAAATTGAAAGGTTAATATCTGCCCTTCACCACTGAAAAACCATCTGTTACCTCCACTATAACAGGACATCTGTTCGAACTGAATTTCTAAAGTAGGATTTATCCAGATTAATTTTTATTAGAAAACATCGTGCAGAAAATTGGAAAATACAGAAACATACACAATCGATTGGTTATTATTCGCCTGTCAGTTAACTTTTCTAAAAATTTATTATGATTTTACTTTGATAACAAAATTCGAAAGATTCTGTAACATTTCGATAAATAAAATTATAGGGCTATTTGATAGCTGTGCCCGTATCATCGGCCATTATCCAATTGACATGATCAGGATATCAAATCAAGTTAATGACAAAGCTAGAGGGACTTGGGACATAGTGAAAGTCTGAAGAATCAATAAGACTGGTTAGAAAATTCAGTATAAATTTCACTTAATATTTTCAAGTGACACAAACTATACAGTGTGTAAAAGTCAAATGGAATAAACTCATTATTTCAGTTACTACAAATATTTTTAAAAAATCCTGAAACACGTCAAATTTCAATTATAATTTGACAAACTTCAACGGACAAATGCTACCCCTACCTTTAAACCCCGTCGAATGACAGGTAAAACCCCCAATTTTTTAAATGGGAAGTATAGGTTTGTGATATATCGTTTGAAAGGTCTTTTCATTATCTATTCAAAAATGTTATCGCTTTCACGTTTATTGTAACAATTAAAAAAATGAAATCATGTGGTTACCGAAATTCGATAAAATACACTCAAAACTTAATGCAATATACTCAAAACTTATTTCATGTTGAGGTATTGATGATAAGAAAGTAAGCAAAAACCATAGCAATTTTTTTAGATGGTATCCTTTAAAAAATTGAAGGTTGACAAATGGTTAGATGATTAACGGAAATGCATAAAATAACATTTTTACAAATGATTGGTTACGGAGATAAAACCCGAACACAACAGGAAGTAGCTCGCCTATTTCATGAAAAATTTCTTAATTTACCGTCTATATATCAAGGAACAATAAGCAAAATAGAGAGGTAGTTTTGCGAGTTTGGTCATGTGGGATAAATAAAAAAAGTAGCTGCCAATGCAATGAGTGAGGAACTTAAATTAGATGTGATGCTTGAGTTTGAGGAAAACCCACATACATCGAGTAGACACGCATCCACTACATTCAATGTTATCCAAACATCGATAGTTAACATATTAAAAGGAAATAAATGCATCCCTATAAAATGATACCTACTCAGGAGCTCATGGAAGACGATTTTGATAAAAAAAACCCTTTTTTGTGAGCAAATGATGGACATGTTGGATAATAATATCACCCAATTGAAACGTTATGTTTTCTGATGAGTGTACTTTTTCTCTTAACGGTCATACTAATCGGCAAAATTGCCGCTAATGGTCAACGGAAAATCCTCACTGGTTGATAGAAGAACACACGCAATACCCTCAAAAAGTCAATGTTTGGGCAGGGATTGTAGGAAACCATATCATTGGTCCCTTTTTCATCGAGGGCAACTTGAATGGCGATAATTATTTGGCACTACTTCAAAATGACGTTATTCAAGTTTAGCAAATTTATATCCTAATCCAGGAAGATATGGTTTCAGCAGGATGGAACACCACCACATTACCAAGTTAATATCCGGCAATACCTTGATACAACATTTCCCAATCGAGAGGAGGTGAGACAAGTCTTTGAATGAGACAGAGTTATCCAATAAATTCAACATACATTTCACAAAACCACTGATAAACAACAGCGAATATGATTGGCAATTCATACATCAAAATATCGACAATAATCCAAAAAGTTTCTTTATGCACCCGCTTACAGAAAATGATGTAATAATATAATTAATGGTCTAAAAAACTCTTACTCTTGTGGTATTGACAATATATCTAACAAACTACTTAAACAATGTCAAAAGGAATTATCCCATTAGCAAGAGTAACACCTATCTTTAAAAAAGGAGATAACAATGACCTTAACAACTATAGACCTATAAGTGTGTTAGCCAGCATATCTAAGTTATATGACATGCAGGAAGGTTTTCAAAAAATTTTATATTTTGACTGTTATGAGCACATACATCCTCGTAGCGTGTTGTTTCATTTTCAAAAATGAGGCCACTCATAATGCCACTAGACGAAAAAACCTTATTTCACTCCACCGGCATACCACCGTCCGGTATCAAAAAAACTTTGAATACACTGGATGCAAATGCTATAATTCTCTGGCAGATCACATAAAGAATGCAGCTTCTTTAACAATTTTCAAAAATCTCCTGAAAGAACACGTACTCCGCAAAAACTGCTACACCATAGAAGAATTTTTTAATTAGGAAACTTAAATTTTGAATGGAATACGTAGGCAATATGCTTTTCATGTATATCGAATTAATGTGTATTTATGTATGTAAACATGTATGTGTATTTATATTTATATTTATTTGAATATCTATAACAATTTTTTCAATCTGTATTGTATTATGCTGTTATATTACCTTTTGACATTTTTCACAATTTTCCTGTAATTTTTCACAAGTTAATTGTTAAAATAAATGAATAAATAAATCAATAAAATTGAATAGCCACCGCCATCACCTGATCTTTCATCTTTAGATTTCTTTTAATGGGGATATGTAAAGTGCAATGTGTACAAAACTAAACCTTCAGATTTGAATGACTTGAAAGAACGAATAACTCTTGCGATTAGGTCGGTCATACCTGATATGTTAAATAAATAATGGTAGAGGACAGTTTTCTTTGAGATTAGGATGTTGCCAAAACGTTCGCAGTGAACATTTTGAACATCCATCGTTAACATACATAGTTCTTTTTCGTATTCTACATTTCATTACGTTTTGCATTACATTTTAGTTTTTGAATGTATTTCGGTAACCACATGATTTTAATTTATTTCATCTTAATTGTTGCAATAAACTTGAAAGCGATAACATTTTTGAATAGAGAATGAAGAGACCGTTCAAACGATCTATCACAAACCTATACTTCCCATTTAAAAAATTGGGGTTTGTACCTGTCATTCGAAGGCGGTTGAAAGTAGGGGTGGCATTTTTAGGTTGAAGAATGTCAAATTATAATTTACAACTGACATGTTTCGAGATTTTTTTTATATATGTACAGTAACCGAAATAATGAATTCATTCCAGCTGGCTTTTACACACTGTATGTGTTAATGATTGAAATTCCAGAAACAGCGACATTTTTCAATATTACACGTTGGCGGGAAAAGACATTGTTGTGAAAACATTTTTTGTTACTCGCTAGAAGTAGTCTTAATCATCTCATGATGATGCTAATTAGCGAAACGTAGTCGACACACAGTGTTTTTGTTCAGGCGAAAGAAAAGAAGTCCCGTTTGAATTATAATGTCTGAAGACTTTATGTAGGAAAATTCAAAGTGATATATCAATCTGAATACCATGAAAATAATTGAATAAAAAAAACGAGTGATTACCGAGCGATCGCCTTTATTGACTTGAGGTGTTACAGCAATATATCTATGATAACAATCAATTTAAGAAATTCAACATCTGTCGCTAGTTCCAAGCATTCAAACATTATTAGTGTTGATATTCTGGTGCCCAATTTTTCATTGTTGTCAGTTGTCGGCAGGCAGCGAACCAGTAATAAAGCAATTTAGAAATTAAATTGGGCCATAAATCGACTGACAAACATATCATTCGTTTTTATAAATTGGACAGGCTGTTATTTTCAGGTATAAGAGCACAAAATGTTTCTTCAAAGGAACCAGTGAAATTGTTATGTAAGTGATTTGGAAAAGATCGGTTTTTCACAAATGTTCACCTTTGCCGACCTAAATATGTGGATAACCGTATTTCTACTTCTCTATCTTTGTACAAAAAACATGTGACAAAAAAACTACCTTCGAAACAATTACTTTCATATTAACTATACAGTTTGTAATCTAAATATTCATTATGAAATTGAATCAAATCTAATAGCATTCATAGGAATTCTATACAATATAATATATGAAAGAGTTGCGATATGAAATTTACTTTTATGGAACATCAGCATCTTCGTTGGCGGACTTCGAAGTTTCGGAATAAAACACTTGTCTCATTACGTCATCGGCTCCATTCTGGATGACATAACCAGATGAAGCACTTCATTCATAACATCACGACTTTATGAAAAGAAAAAAAAGAAAAAGAATAACAAAATGTAATTGCCCAATAAATGAATCCAATTACAGGACAGTATATAATTTATTAATGTAGTATAAATGCCTACTCAAGTTAACTATAGACAAAAGATTGACTTATTGAGGATTTGACAACTTAAGAAATAAATTCACATCGAAGATCGAATTAATAACAAAGATGACATAAATTGATTATTATTTAATTATCATTTGTAAGTAACATGAAATGAAGATAGTAAGCTAGATGATGGTTTGTTCAATCCTGGATAATATGGTCTTCAGTGGATAGAAATTAATATCGCATTGACTGCAGTGGGTATTATAATTATCACACATCAAATTTATAGGAGACACTTCTCCAAGGTTGGATCTAGTAAAAGGGGTATAGAAAGTGATCTGTCTACGTGTAGTAGCTTGAGGTACATTGAAGTTAATTTGTTCTAGTAACAAGTGTGTATCAGTGGCATTATGAAAAATTTTGTATAACAGAACAATACTTGATGAGATTCCACGTTGCTCCAAGGAAGGCAGACCGAATGTATGAAGAAGTGTGGAGTGGCCAGTTCCTCTAGCAGGGTACACGCCATCAGTTCTAAGTGCAAGAAACTTCAGAAAACGCCTTTGCACATTTTCCAAGGTTTCCTTAGGTATATTATAGATAGGATACCAAACTAAAGTAGCATACTCTAACTTGGAGCCAACGAGGGATGTATAAAGTATCTATATATCTTAAGGCGGTAATATCTTAAAATTGTTCTAAAACTGTTCGTTCCGTTAATCAGCTGACGAACGTCAACCCTCAGAAGTCGAAACTTGTGTGAGCAATGGATTAACGAGGCCTTACCTTTTATAGTGCGATCACCCAGCACGGTGGCCCCAGCGGGGAATCGAACTCCTGTCATCTGCTTGAAAGGTGAATGTGCTAACCTCTACACTACCGTGACCACCACTGCCGTGAATGATTTACAGTTACGCAGAACAAACCCTAGCTACAGTATTGGTGTGACCAACAAATGTCAACCTGCTGTCGAACGTCACCTCTAGATCTTTGACAGCTTACGTCACCCCTAGATCTTTGACAGCTTCTTCGCGAAGCAGTATTTCATCCCCGATAGTATAAAAGTACTTGATAATATTGGCATTACGTGTAAACGAGCAAACTTTGCACTTTCCAACATTCATTGCTAGTTTATTGATTTGACACCAGTTGTCTTATCAGGTCTAATTGAGACTGGAGGTAAGAGCAGCTCTCTAAACTTGTGATACAAGAAAATATCTTCAAGTCGCCACATGAAAGCTCGGAGGTGAGATCATTTATGAAGATAAGGAAAAGCAGAGTTCCCAGATTAGAGCCTTGTGGCACACCGGATGGTAATAAGTATAGTGCAGGCGCAAATCCATTATAAAAAACAACATTGGTTCTCTAATCCAGATAAGAGCGTAGAAGTTGAATTAGAGAGAGATTTAGAACCATTTGAGTTATTTTCTTGAATAGTAAAATGGAGTGACAACTTCTGTCGAAAACCTTTGCAAAATCTGTGTATATAACGTCAACTCACACTTTTCTGTCCATTACTTCTATCAGAAACTGCTTGATACTGCAGAGATTCGGTGGAGTGGATTTTTTGCTAGAAAGCCATGCCGGTTTGCGGAGATCGGGGGTTTGACTTGTGGCATTAAATGGTCATACACAGATATCTTAAAAACCTTGAATGGGAAGAATTTTCATTGTTTTCATCGTTCAGAAAAGTGAGATTTGCTTAGGATTGTGTTGAATATTTTTGACAGTGGATAAGCAAAAACCTGAGCACAGTCCCTCACTAGGAAGCTGGGAATAAGATCATATCCAGAAGTAATTTTATTGGGTAACTTCCCAAGTAAAAGTATTACTTGTTCCTCTGTGAAAGGTGTTACGCAAATATTTATATCAGTCTATATCTATATCTACTAAATCAACTCATGATAATAATAATAATCTTCATTCAATCCTTTCAGACCACATACATCATGACATAGGATACGTCACAAATAAAAATCATGAAATGGTCGACACAGTAACAATCAACAAGGTTGAAATATCATTATTTAACAGATTTGAACACATACGAGTATACATAGAAACATTTATTCAAATTATATTCATAGACAGAAGCAAACAATCTTCGTTTTGCATCAAGAAATTCTTTGATACCGTAGTAACATTTATCTTGCAAATATCCTTCGGTTTTATTCCGTAGCTCTCTCAGGTTCGCGGAAATATGATTGAAAAACGTTATACCTCTATGAGCTTTTTCATATGTGCAGGAATTCTGATGAAGTCTCCATTACTAGCGGGGTAATCATGACACTGAGAAACTGCTTGATTCATGTCTATATACTTCATAAAAGCATTATACATTTGAAAATATAAATACATGCAATTTTTGAAATTTTATATTTTGGATAATATGTTCGACACGATTCATCTGCTTTTAGGCTAAAAATGAGTCGAATACTTTTTCTTTGGGAAACAAATATTCTGCTTGAGTGTCTGAAGCATCCCCAGATGTTGATTTTATATAATATGTGGGAATAGATCAGAGCATAATATACATCAATGAGTTGATTGGTATTTAACATATTTTTTGGTTGCAATACAGCACAATAACCTTTGTTCGCTTTTTGCATTTGGCATCAATAATATTTTCCCAACTCATGTCGCTATCTATATAAGTTCCAAGGAATTTCGTAACTTCAGATAGATGAATAGTATCATTTCTGACAACCACCTGAATACCAGTCACAGATCTCCACCTAGAATGAAAATTCATACACGCTGTTTTCTCTGCATTCCCCATCAAGACATTTCTTTCACGCCAATTTATGAATTTCTCTGCTGAATTTTTAAATTTTCGTTGTAAGTGTTCAGTTGCCAATGTAGTATCATTTGCATAGAGAACTACAGAATTTGAACTAATGTGGTCAAGTAGATCGTTTGAAAATAACAAAAAATAAGCGGACCCAGAATGGATCCCTGAAGAACTCCAGGTTCATCTGATAATATTCAGATTTATGCTCTCCGATTTCAACTGATATTTTTCTGAAGCGCATGTATGACATCACGATGACATGTCACCATGACATAAAGTAAAGACATTCACAATCTTATTTGATTTAATCCTAGTCATAGGATTGGACTTTGGAGGTCGGATTTACGATAAAATAGCACTTGTGAATCAGTGATCAAAACGGAACTAATGCATAGAGATAATCACTCAAATCGATTACCACACGTACATGGTTTCAGGTTACAAAACCATCTAGCAACCGAACATCTATTATTAGCTGCACCCATGGAGTTTATTATTAAAGAAATCATATTGCATCCTCCTACAATCATGTACATCCCGACCATAAAAATCTCAGAACGAACGCTAGACCATCAATTATTGCAATGCGTGGCAAGCACGCACAAAGATTTATTAACTATTCGATAATGCGGCCATTAGTGATTCACCAACTTCCCCATTCGTTATCCGGTAAGAAAAATATAAAGTAATTCAAAATATTTTCAACTCAAATATATAAAATGATATTTTTGTACAACTGTCATTAAAAGTGATATTTTAAATGGTTGTCAAGAGTAATAAAAGATGAAGTTTACAAAGTAGCGTATTAAAAATATTTTCAACACTAATGTCGAAAGTATTTTTAACACGATTTTTTTTCGACCAAATAGCAATTAAAAAAACAGAATTTTCTGAGAGCTCAAAAATTCTAGGTCCCTACTTTCTTTCTTTTTGTTGGTTAATTTCGTGTATACGAGGTCTGTTCAAAAAGTAAGATGAACTTTCATTTTTCTCGGGAAATATTTATTCATTCATCAATTCATATTTTGTTGCTTTCAAAGTAGTCACCCTCAGATATAATCCACTTGTGCCAGCGTTTTTCCAATCCTAGAAGCAATTCTGATAGACACTTTAAGGTGTCCTTGAGCTCTCTCAACGATTCGGTTTTTATCTCCTAAACGTCGCAAAACGCCGTCCTTTCATGGGTTTTTTCAATCTTGGGAACAGGAAAAATTCGCAGGAGGAAAATCTGGTGAATACGGTGGCTGAGGTGTTGTTTCTTGCCAAAAAATTAAAAACATGTAATGACGAGTGAGCAGGTATATTATCGTGATGCAAAAGCCATAGATTGTTTTTTCACAATATCGGACGTTTTCTTCGTATTACTTTCCGTAAGCGGCACATAACTTCAAGATAAAACTTCTTACTGACCGTACGACCATGTGGCAAGAACTCCGGATGCACTACGTCACGGTAATCGAAGAAAACAGTAAGTGCCCATGATTTTTTAAGCCCGATAAACTTCTTTTCCTGGTGAAAAAGACCATCTCAGTCTTCTTGGTATCAATCTTGTCGATCAATCCCAAAGAAACTGAGATGGTCCTTTTCACCAAGAAAAGAAGTTTATCGGGCTTGAAACCTCCTGAAATCTTCGAAAGCTAACTAACCTTCTCTGAAGAGATAAAATAACTTGATACTGCCCTCGACAGGAGGCTAACATGGAACTCTGACTTACAGTGTAGACCAAAAAGAGCAAATGTGGTTTATGAGCAATGTCGAATGACAGTGGGACGCACACGCAGCCCGTATGGTCACCTGGATCTACACTGCAATAATAAAACCTATGTTAACGTACGGAGTCATCGCATGGGGACTGAATGTTCTACAAGCAGTGGCCATCCAAAAATTATATCAAATACAGCGATTGGCTTGTTTGAAAACATCACAGGAGCCATGAGAACAACACCAACAGCGGCAATTGAATTAATTACTAGTCTGGCGCTTCTGGACCTGTATGTAAAGGCCATGGTACGATTGTGTATGGCTGGTGTAAACCTCGGAATGGGTCAATTGAGGCTAACCCTATGGCGAGAAGTGCTTACTGCACTACCTCTGCTGCAGGAAGCCAGTGACGCAATTGAACCCAAGTTTGTGTATAATAAACCCTACAAAATACAAATGAAACAAGAATATAGAGTCAAATGCTGTAAATGCAATACCCATATATACAGATGGCTCGAAAACCAAAGAAGGCTCGGGATGTGGAGTGTACTCCAGATCACTAAGCCTACAGAATAAGTGTGGAATGGGAAAAAATACCAGCGTGGTTCAAACAAAACTGGCTGGTATCGCTACAAAAGAGATAACCAGGAAAGGAATTTCTGGCAAAAATATAATAATCTGTACTATTAGTAGACAAGCCCTATTAGCCTTGAACAGACAACGTGTTATCTCAGGTCTAATACTAGAGTGCCACCAAGACTTAAACGACGCCTTGATAGATAATAATATTATCCTGAGGTGGCTATAAGGGCACGATAGAAGTAAGAGTAATCGTATTGCCAATTCTTTAGCCAGGAAAGCGGCTGGACCAAGAATTTCAGGATCCTGATGACTTCGACAATTGCGGAACTAGCCAAACGTTACGCCTATGCTCAATACCTAAAGAGATGGGATGGAATCAAAGGATGCAGTCTTGCCAGGATCACCCTGGGAAACTCTGGGAAACTCTGGGAAACTGGCGCCGAAGAAATATTTGGCGATGACCAGAAAAACCTACGTTCAACAGTAGGATTTCTGACTGACCACTGTCAACTAAGGAAACACCTCCATACTATGGGATGGAGAAGAAATAATAAATAGTTGAAAGGTCTATATTTATACGAAGTACCCATCAAAAATATCAGCAAGAAGTCCTAAAAATCAGACGAACCAAGAAAAGACAACGGCTTCTAAAGAAACCGTTGTTTCATTCACTTTCCAAATTATAAATAAATATAAATTCCAAGTTATTACACTATCGTTGACCTTTCATATGACTTTTCACCTTCCGCAATCTAAAAATAATCATTTTTTGACATTGAAAATGTACACACCTCAGCAACTTTTGATGCTTTATAAAGCGCAGATCAGACCTTCTTTGGAGTATTGTTCTCATGTATGGAGCTCCGCCCCTAAACATACCCTGAAGCTGCTGGATTCCATCCAGAAAAGAGCCATCC
>WOGR01005822.1:0-12892 GCA_015342045.1 Leptinotarsa lineolata | reverse complement strand
ATATGTTCTCTTACGACTTGAGAATTGTGAGGTGGCGCTCCATCTTGTTGAAAATAGATATCAACTTGGTTAGCCAGTGACAAATCTTCAATGAAATCAATAATCCGATAATACCCATCCAGCAATTGAAACCAAATCGCTCTTGAAAATTTCCTTCTTGCATCAGATGTAAATTTGTTTGAGACCATTGAACATACCCAAGTTGGTGAATCGGGTTTCATCTGAATAAATGATTTTTATTGATAAACGTACATCTTTTCTGTATTTGGTCAAAAACCAATTGCAATAAGTCAATCTTCGGTTGTGATCGTTATCATGAAGTTGTTGGTGTAGTTGGTACTTGAATGATCGATAGTTATATTTGTGAAAAATTCTCCAAATGGACTAATAACTTACATCATACTCAGAAACAATTTGGCGAATTGACGCCGTACAAAATTCACTTCGACATAGGCCAACACGTGACAGCATATTCATTAGCCTATTTGTTCAGGTAGTCCTAGCAACAGCTTCAATTGTTTGTAACGGATAACTAGAATAACAGGACTTAGTGCATAAGTATACCAAATACATATTATTTGATATTAGATATGATCTTTTCTTGCAATTATTCAGAAAAATTGAGAAAATAAAGTCAAAGTGTGTGGCATCAAATTATTTGTAAGGAAATGATCTTTCGCAAAAAGCTAACAAGCCACTATATAATCGATAATATAACGACCGTATATATAGAAGTTGTATTTCGGGGATTTGGTCTGTTTGGAAATTGAATTACCTACTTTTTTTAGATGCCCGAGATTTCGCTTATGTTTATTAGCTTTATCGATGGCTGTAGTATGAAAAAGGACAATGAATACATATAGATACATAAAACATAATAAGGGATAAAACAGTAACATATCTGTGCTATATAGGGATATTCTTGAAAGTTTCAATTTTGAAAACATTTTGACATGAGTAAAAATGTTTGACAGTAAATTACAGAATGTATTCAGGTGTTTTTCGTGAGTAAAAGTGAATAAATTTTGCTGAGATTGTCGATGTCTGTCTTTTTGTTAACATTGTTTTTTTATTTTTATCTCAGCCATCTCCAGATTCAAATAAAAGGCAATTTCTGGAGATGGCTGAGATGAAAATCAATGAGAACAACAAGCTCGGGCAGCTGAAAAAGTAGGTAATTCAATTTCCAAACAAACATTTGTCCTTTTATACGGTCAAATCGTCTTAGATAGGTATTAGCTTGAACAGATACTTTGATTACGCTTCTATCTCGGGTTTCGTTTAAGTTTGTTTGTATCTGGGTTATATTAAGTTATATAAGGAAAACATTGAAAACTATGCAACAAAAATAGATTTTAAAAAACTAGAGGACCTGGGATGTAGTATTGAGTAAAAGTGACCCACAACTCGGAACTGATCTCTTCTTGAATAAATTTAATAGCGTTATTGCAAACTCTAAAAGTATGAAATTATAGCGCATAAAACACACTTAAATAAAACCTTGGATAACTGAAGGCTTAATTGTGTCAATTATAAATAGAGACAAACTAAAGAATCAACCAAACAAACACTTCTCATACGAATTGGAACAAGAATACAAAACTTACAGAAACAAACTAAATAAACTATTAAATAAAAGAAAAAATAACTATTTTCTTGAACAAACCGAAAACAATAAAAATTATTAAAAAAATATATATCAGCTAGTATTAGAAGCTACCAATGAATAAAACAACACCAAAAATACCCTACAGATTGTTGATGAATATGGTGTTGCATTTAGCGATAACAAGCAAATGGCAAATTATTGTAACAATTATTTCAGTAATGTTGGCTTGAAAATGGTTGAAGACATTGATACCACATTAACAATTGATGAAAATATTGAAACAAATCCCAATTCCATGTTTCTCAAACCAATAATAAAAAATGAATTGATAGAGCACATATATACATTAAAAAATAATACTTTTCCTGGCGTAGACGGAATAACAACTGAAATAATTTAACATAGCCACCAATACATTCTGCAACTCCTCAAACACTTTTTCAATTTGATCATCCAGATGGGGCATATACCTACTCAGTTCAAATCTTCCATAATCACACCAATTTATAAAACCGGTGACAAAACCAAAATTAGTAACTACAGACTTATCAGTATAATAAACAACTTTGGCAAGATCTCTGAGAAATGTCTCAAAACTCGGTTAGTACAATTTTTTGATGAAAACAAAATTATTCACGATTACCAGTTTGGTTTTCGTAATGGTATAGCTACAACTGATGCCATGTACAATGTTATTTCAGAAGGACTTGATGAAAACAAAAAATGCATTGCAGTGTTTTCAGACTTGGCAAAGGCATTTGATACTGTTGATCATGAAATACTTCTTAATGTACTGGAAAGTTCTGGTATACGTGGGACAGTGTTGAATGTCTTTCGCAACTATTTGACTGAACGGGAACAATGTGTTAAAATTAACGACACATTAAGTCAAATCTATATCATTTCTCTTCAACTGTATGCAATAAAGACATTCACAATCTCACTTTCAGAGGAAATTTTATTAAAATGGATCTCGAACAGAAACAGTTAGTGCGCAAACTCAACGAATTGAAATGCTACTAAATGCCATTAATTCAATCAGCATTACTGCATCCACATTTGAAATATTCTCAACCAATGCACGTACAAACACATCATCACCCATAAATGATTTAGGCATGAAGATATTAAAACAATTGAACACGAATGTGAATTGAGAGATAAAAAATTTCAATTCCATAACAATATTATTATATTGTTTCAACCGACAACACGGAATCCACTATCATGAGTGAACAGTTGAAATAAAAGTGAGGCTATAATGGATAAAAAAAAATATAATTTAAATGATTCCTTCACCGTTTGAAGTTTATCCACACATTTCATATTTCTATCCACATCTACTGTCTTTGATTACCATTTTTCGAACTCATTTGTAGATAACTACTCATTCGAAAAATGAGTTTGAATTTTTCATCCCAATGAGGAATTCAAGTTTCCCCGATACAATATGATTTTGTAAAATTGAAGTATCTTTTGGAACTGAGTTGAATTATATAATAATTTAAGGTCCGGGTTGTACCGCGTCTTGTGTTTTTAGTAATTCGACGTTTCGACTTTGAAGCCATTCTCAAGAAGCTATCACCGTACTGAGGTCTCATTCTGCCTACTCCTCAGGTAGTGAAACGCTGCAAGGGTTTTGTGACTTGACGCCGGGGCCTCAATCTGCCTACTCCCCAGGTTTAGTCGCTGGTCTCTGCCAGGATCTCTATTTACCTTCTCCCAAGCGTCGACCCAACAGTCCATAAAAACTTTCTTATGAAAACTAGTTTTCGTCGCAGTCAAAATTCCATCTTCTCCAACCAGTATCGTTGTTACTTTGTAGCAGTTTAAATTTGGAAAAACATCACACCAAGTTATCCTTGTTGATCACCTTGACCTCCACATATGTTTTCGTGAACTTATGCCGAGGTTCCAGTGCAGACTATCATAATTATTATTCATGATTCACGAAACATTTGAAATATCTGACAGATGAATTTGTTCTGCCATCGATTAATATTCATTAAAATATGATCACAAAAATACAATATAGAACGAAATTATATTTTCGATGTATTTGTTCTATTATATTGTTTTACTGTCTAAATTATTGACGACTGTAACACAATGTTTGGTTTCATGTATTGAAAAATTTTTTTGGTCAAACAATCTTCCTACTTAATTTATTGATTTTATTGATTTATTTATTCAGATTTGGGATTCATACAGGTATAAATCCAAAACAGTATCCACTGATACATACAGTGTGTCTGCAAAGTATGGAATAAATTCGATATTTCTAAAATCAGAGGTCGTTTTACAAAAACCTGAAACACATCGATTTTCTATTTTATTATTTTACATTTTAAAACAAAATTTCATTATACAGGGTGATTCACATTAATGTGATGACGTCATCGGTAATTTTTCTGAATGCGACACCCTGTATTTGGTGTCAGTTTTAGATAATAATCCGTAACGAGCTGATTCCGTAAAAATATGGTTCTCGAAATCAGCTCGTTACGGGTTATCTAAAACCTATACCAAATACAGGGTGTTGCATTTAAAAAAATTACCTATGACGTCATCACATTAATATGGATCACCCTGTAAAATGGAATTTTGTTGTCAAATGGAGAGTATTAAAATTGAAAATCGACGTGTTTCAGGTTTTTGTAAAACGACTTTTGGTTTTAGAAATATCGAATTCATTCCATACTTTGCGGATAGAGAACCTGCATGACCTTGGTGATTCGGAACTAGCGCTCATGGTGGCAAAATTTAGCATTTAGTATGTGAGAGAAATTGAATTTTATACTGGTCGTTGTACTAATCTTTAAGAATGTCAAACGTCATTATTATTTAGAGTGGATTTCCAAAAATAATTGCCTCGGATATACGACAGTCATCAGATAAAAAAGGTGAAAATTTATTTATAGGTAGGCATGTGAAAGATGTTGAAGAATGGAAGTCTGGACTTACTAGTTTGATTAAAGTAAAAGTAAGACGTCAGACTAAAACTGAATTGCATTATGATGTTACACTTGATGTAAGTTTTTGATTTAATTTTCTTATAATTGTTATTAATATGTTTCATTCGAAAGTTGTAAGTATTGAGGTTATTTTAATATTTCAGATTGATGTTAATCGAAATGTTACTGACAGGCAATGCAATTGCCCAGCTGGTTTGGGCAAAAAGTGCAAACATATTGCTACTGCCATCAATTTCCTTAATTTTGAGAGTGCTGAATCAAAGACAAGTCAACGGTGCCAATGGAATGTTTCTTCAGTGCCGACGGATTGTGATGAATATTGTAAAGGACGTAAAATTAGCGACCTAATCCAAAAGAAAGCTTATCCAAAAGAATAAGATCCAGTAGAGTTAGATCATTTAAATATTATGTGTTCGTTGAGTATTATGTTTAAATCTGCTAGAACGACAGAATCAATCAAAACAGCAATCTCAATAATTAGAAATTAAATTAATACTGTGGTAGATACAGTATGTGCTCGCAATTGCCTGAATTTATATGCTCACTTTTATAATCATCATACAATTTTGTCAATATATTCTAGTAATGTGTCATTTGAAAAAATTCTTCGTGAATCTTTTTATGACAATAACATCAGTTATTCATTAGATCAATTATATTATATTTGTCTTGATACAAAAGAACAGTCTGAGTGCAAAAAATGGTATGATGAACGAGCAATAAGAGTATCAGCTAATGGTGCTCATGCAATTAAAATTCGAAGGTCTAAATTCAATGAACTTGCTGATTCTATGATAATGGAAAAAAAGATGGAAGGAAAAGGACTGAAAAATGTGTTGCATGGTAAGAAAAATGAAGAAAGTGCTCGAGAATTTTATAAAAAAATAACCGAATATGCTGTAGAAGAGTGTGGTCTAGTTATTCATTCTAGTCAACCATGGCTGTGTGCGAGTCCTGATGGAGTGGTTATTGTAGATGGTACACCTACAAAAATTTTGGAAATCCAATGTCCAATTTCTGTGCAAAATGAACCAGTAATTATTAAAAAAGGACAACTGACACACCTAGAATTTAAAGACAATAATGAAGTACATTTGCAAAAATCTCATGCATATTATACGCAATGTTGAGTATTGATGTGTTTTACTGGTTTTCTTGAATGCGATTTTTCCATTTATTATCCAAATTTAGAATATATTTTGATAACAATACTGTGAGATGAAGTTTTTTTTATCGCAATTCATACCTAAATTTGAAATTTTTCATTTTAATCATTATATTGAAAAGTTAATTTGTGAATATGGTATTTGAAAGTGTAGATTGTAATATTACAAGAATGTTATACCTTAAAAAAACAATTTTCATGTTATCACTTTTACTACCATTCTTGAAAAATTTTAATAGAGAAACAGAGTTCATAAACAAATAAGTAAAAAATTCTATATCATTATCATATAAAAATATAAACTTGTTTGAATAATTGTATGTCTTTCATTCTGATTTAAAAATATACTTCTGTAAATCAACTAATACACAACATATGTGAACTATATCATCAATGTGTGGTAAAAGATCAATGTTTATTTTATCCAAGATACTGTACACTTTGATTCTGGCAATACAATGTTCCACGTGGATTCTGACACTTGCAATATTATAAGTTTCTTCAATTTCATCTTTAGTTGAATGTACATTATGTAAAAATGAAGGTGTTTCAATGATTGCATTAGGTACATCAAGAGAATTTTTCATTTCAGGAAAACTTTTATCTGCCATTACTTCATCACCTGGTTCTAGTAATTTCGAAAAATTACTATCATTAGTAATAAAAGGGTCACTAGCTCTTCCAACGTAACACTCAGATTTAAATGATATCATTCCTGAAGGTGTAATTCCCAGTAAAAATTTCACTGTGTATCCTGATATATAACCAGAATACATGTGATTTCGTATTAACAGGAGACTAAGTTGTTCGGACCTAATTTCTGTACAGTCTATTATCACTCTACAATTAGGGTATTGTATTTTAAATGATGGTGGCAAAGCTTCTTGTATGTCTTCTTTTCTTGGCCAGAAAATAAAATCCCGAGTTTTTTGTGCTAGTACAGACAGCACATCGTAAAATATTCTAGAAATACATGTTGGATTTACATCGAAGAAAGTAGCAATACAGTTAAATGATAAACCTGTCTTAATTTTAATTAAGAGAATCAACAATGTATTTTCAAGGTTTATTTTTTTTTTAATTTAATGGGTGGTAACATATCTAAAAATAATTCAAACACTTCTGGTCCCACTCCAGTTACAGCCAAGAGTTGTTGATCATGTTTTATAGAATCACACTTTTGTCGACGTTCTAATGAATACGGTTTAGATAGAAACGAATAAAATTTTATATTTAAATCTGTTTTAGTGTAAGTGTTGTGACACATTACAATACAACAACCAGTGTTACCAGATCTTGGTTTTTTCAATATTTTTTTCACTCATAACCACTTAACTGTTACTCAATAATCAATGTTTATTGTTTTAATATGGTTATTATAGAATATTTTAACTCATTCATTTCTAAACATTGTAAAAGAATAATTATTATTAAATTAGATGCTCAGTCAGTTACTAGAATACATGTTTAAAAATAGTTTGACCTCACATACAAACTTACAAAATTAATGAGAGAGGCGCCACTAGTCTTTACGCAGGTTCTCTATACGTATCTTCAGTTTACTAAACAAAGAAAAACTAACCATAAATTATCCCTAAATTACATTACAGGTATAGATTAAATGTGAATAATTTGTTTTGTTTCAATTTTGAAGTGAGACAAAGCCATACAAGAAATTTCCCTCTCCGAGCATTATTAATTGAAGCTATTGTAATAGGAGCGTTTTAACCCAAATTGGCATGTTCAAAGCTCACATTGAGAAATTGCTTGTTTCTGGTGTTTCTGGATGGTACATGGATAGTAATAGAATTTTATACATAAAGACCAAGTCCGAGAAAATTTTTCGATTTTTTATTAGTGAAATGTTGTATGTTACTCTAGCTGAATGTGAGTTGTTGATATACATTTATTTCGAAATCGTAGAAACATTTATTTTTAGAATTTCGTGACATTAACAGTTTATTGAATTTCTATTCGGGTTTAAAAAAAAGCACTAGAAATATTTTTTTTCAATAATGCTAGCCAGAAAAAACGAAATCATGTGAAGTGATCTATAAGTATCAAAATATTTCGTTCCCTTCAAAAATAATTTTTTTGAATACAGAAGAAACTTTTGGTGTTATAAAATATTCCACGATCTACCTCCACAAGGTTCTGTGTTAGGTCCTATTCTTTTCTTATTATATATTGATGTCCTCACCAAGCTCAATGTTTCTGGGAAGCCTCAAGCCTCAACTACGCAAATCCGTGCAGGGGAAATAGCACTAGATCTAAGGAAGTTTTCCTGATAGATAATAGAATAATAAGAATAATGTCGTTTGAACTTAAACAATGTTCTTTTCGCCAATTATTTATAAATGGAAAGTTTTTGAAACTTCCGTGTTTATACAGGGCTGTTCAAATTCGTTTCTGTACATGGGTATCTCGTAAACGATGAGAGATAGAGTGTCAGTTAAATTGTGGCAAAGCTGCGTATTTTACAGACCCATTCGATGATGTGAAAAAATCGAATATAGCTCCTTTGGTTCTGGAGATTAGAGGAAAACCAAAAAATCCCAAATTAGTTTTTTGTCTGTAGAAGACATTTCGAAAATCTGTCCACATTTTGCTATTGGCACTTGATGTGAGCTATCAGAATATATCGATGAATCTTTTATACAGGGTGTAATCAGACTTGGGCCACCCCAATTTTTGAATTTTCAAATACGGACCTGTATTTTTGTTGAAGTTTTTGGATAATCGACGTTACTGAGAGAATCAATTTAATTTTATATTTCGCGATGTTTTGGTAATATTTTATTATAATTGAGTGAAATATTCCTTTTTGAATTACGGCCCTGAAAACAGGTTGACTGTTTAAAATAAAAACACAATAGCAACTTTCACGTCTTTCTATGTACCGTAGAGTTTTTCAAGAGTTTTTTTTTTTTCATTTTTAGGTACCTATTCATATTTTTTTATATTTCCATTGCTCTGAGCGTTTTCTTCAATGAACTTCGAATAGAAAAACCTTTCATGATTATCTGAAATATATCTACAACAAAAATATATTACATGTGATAAGCAGAAAAAGAAATGGATAGCAAATGATGGGCCAATTGAGTGGCCTGCAAGATCACCAGATCTTACTATTTTGGACTATTTTCTATGGGGGACATTGAAAAATAGGATTTACGCTGGCTTGTGGAAGATTTGAGATTGAGGATTTTGAATTATTTCGCAGCAAAACAGCAAAGGAGTGTATTGAGGGCAATAAATAATATGAAAAATGAGTTCGAAAATGACTAAAAATGGAAGGACACCATCTCGAACATTTATTACGCCATTAATTTTTTGTGTATATAAATTACTTCATTTCAATTTTCATTACAGTTATAGTGTTCGTTTTTCTTTTTCTCATTATCAAAACACATACTATATTTCTGTTGTAGATATGTTTCAGATAATCATAAAAGGTTTAGCTAATCGAATTTCATTGTAGAAAACGCTCAGAGCAATGGAAATGTGAAAAAATATGAACAGGTACCTATAAATAAAAAACAACTCTCAAAATACTCTACAGTACATAAGGAGACGTGAAAGTTGCTGTTTTGTTTTTATTTAACTCAGTCAACCAATTCACAGGACCGTAATTTGAAAGGAAATATTTCACCCAATTATAATAAAATATTATCGAAACATCTCGAAATATGAAATCAAATTCGATTTCTCAGTATGAAGAGAACGTCGACGATCCAAAAACCACAACAAAAAATACAGGTCCGTATTCAAAAATTTAAAGATGGGGGTGGTCCAGGTCAGATGACACCCTGTATAAAAGATTCATGGATATATTCTGATAGCCCACATCAAGTGTTAATGGCAAAGGGACAGATTTTCAATAGGTCTGCGAATAAAGAAGATACAGACAAAAAAATTATTTAGGGTTTTTTGTTTTTCCTCTATATCTCCAAAACCAAAGCAGCTATATTCGATTTTTTCACATCATTGAATAGGTCTCTAAAATACGCAATATTGTCACAATTCAACCGACACTCTATCTCTTATCGTTTACGAAATACCCATGTACAGAAACGAATTTGAGTAGCCTTATATATCCTGAACAGTATTTTGCATGCTAAGGAGAATTCATCAGAGTTCTCTATTTCACGTAACGATTCAATACCCTATGAATTCCGTTGAAAGTTTTTGGAAATCCCGAGTCACAGACTAACGCTGGTTTCACGTAGTCCTGTAGTACTACCTACAATAATATTCAATATGCTACCAACCGATTTTAAAATTATTAATAGTTATGACAACTTCAAATTGGTGTTAAAAAGTCGCCTCACCCACCATGCAATCTATTCCATTAAGAAATTTTTTGATCGTAAGGATTTTTAAAAACGCAACTTGTTTTCATCAATATTTTTTCTTGTTCTAGTCCATTAAATATAGCATCATTTTTTGACATTATCCTATACTTGTACTTTGCAGGTTTTTTAAGAAATAAATGTGTTGTATTCTATTGTATAAATATTTTTTGTGAAATATTAAAATTAACCCTATTCTTCAAGCAGACCTCCTACATCAATGTTATATTGGACAGATGTACCGAAATAATCTTGAATTTCAGCAGTGAATGTTGTGGTTTATACTCTGAGTTGTCCATTTTCTCTCGTAAAAAGTATAGTTTTACAGAAGAACTACTATTTTTCTCATTCTCAAGTATTCGAACGTGACACCTTTGATCGTGCCTCTCACGTTGAATGAATGAACCCAGAAGAAGACAAAATGTATCGGTTGTGAAAGCAGTCCTAGACATACCATTGACTGTTTCAGAATGCAAGAAGATAATCATTCAAGGGGAGGTATGGAAAGTTTTGGTTATCCAGAAAATATGATCCAAACTCACAATTACTCACTATTGATTTTCATTTCCATTATAGAAGGTTTACAAAATCGCGACACGTGTTTCGCTATATTATAACTCTCACAATCAGGATTTGATGAATTAATTTCAGATTGAGACGTTTTATATTGTAATCTACGGTTCGATCAGATAATCAAAGCTAATCTAGTTTTAACTACCTGAAAAGAACGGATACATCATTTCATAAGTGAAAGCAAGCAAATACAGGATAGAATACTTGATCACTACTAGACATCATGTGAAAAACAAGTCAATGATTTATTAAATATAACATATTAATTATTCCAGGGCGATAAAGAATGACTGTCGGGTAAGAACAAATCAAGTAACGGTGAGCTTCTCAATTTGATCATTCATTAGATAATGTTAATTTTTGTATCTATTGATTTCCATACTTTCCGGAGGTTCAAGTTTCAAACCTTCCTCATGGAAACGAAGAGTTTTCAATTTATGATTGGACTCATGTTTCTTCATAAAGAGGTGAGTAGGATAATTTTACTGTATTTTCCATTCTGGAAACTATTTCGATGTTCTTTTATGTGTGCTCCAAATGGTCTTTTAGTTTGCCCTACGTAAAACATCGGAATTGAACCACAAGAAAATTTATACACTCGTGATCTATCTGACACCAAACTACTCTCATCTTTGTCATTTTTAATATGCATGCCATGATTTATTGGTTTTAAACGCTATATTTACACCTTTACTTTTCAGGAAATCGGAAATTTCCAAACTAGTTTGGCCGAAATATATAAACGTTCAATATTTTTTTCTCTCGTCTCTTGCAATCAGGTGATTTTTTCAATGGATTGACTGTATAGTGTTTTAGAGATTAAAAAATCTATTATATTACTATTATATCTATTGTTAATCACAATCTGTTTTATTAGAATCGATTGTTCACTGAAATTGCTGTTGAATGCTGCTAATTTGTGTTGAAATGGAACATAGAATATAAAATAATATATTGAATATTATTTTTCGGAAAATGTAATGTTACAATTGTATTGTAACTATATAAAATACTACTGGTAATATACTATAGATATTTTCAAAGACCCCAAATTGATATCTTGAAATTTTTGTTCTTCAGTATCTCATTTTTTTTTTGAAATGTCGGATTTTTTCAAGATGGGAAATATCACAGATACTGTGAAATAGGAAATTGAGAAATTATTTCATTCGTAGCACGCATTTCTTGGAAGAAAAATCGTACAAAATAAACAAAAGAAAGCTAAGTTTGCAGTCATTTCACGTTTCACGAAAAATCATTTCAAACATCAAGATGGAACCTGATATCACCAAAATAAAGTTTTAACACAACAAGTTGTTTTAACAACAATCACGATTCTTATCTATGAACATTTTAGACTAACCACAGGCTTTTCTTTGAAAGAGATTTCATAATCTTCGTGAAATTCTGAATTTTCTAGAGGTAACATGGATTTTGAAAAGAAGAAAAACTTTTGTCAGATGTGTCAATATATTAAAAAATTCATCATAGAAGATTCACTACATTTTCTGAGGACACATGGATATAAACTTGTAATTGTTTTAGAATGAAAATTCGGAGGTCTAGTAGAAAATGCCAGATAGTAGGACAAACAAAATATCTTGAGGAATAAGAAATTCCGCGAAACAAGTATGGATATTCTTTACAAAAATGAAGACACAAGCAAAATTAGAGTTTACTGTTATGTTTTATCAATGATTTTAAATGAAAACTTTCAAGTTTGTCAAAATTATAAAGGTGTTCTCATCAACTCTCAGTCAAAACTCTATTTTTAAAAAGAGAGGCACATTTTCTTCGATCATAATACTTGGCACTAATTCATCCATTTTATTTTTCATGAAAACATATCTTGTTTTCTCAGAACTGATTTCATTTATGTTTTCTTGAATCGCTGATTTGTAATCATAGAAATATTTTTTCAAATGAGATGATGTTACCACGTTTAGGTGCTACTCATTGTATTCTGTTGGAATAATACTCCTATTATTTTCAAAAAAAGCTAGCAGTAAACCGTACGATATGTAGAAAATCTCAATGTGAATTGATTCTAAGGATTATAAGAAGGGGATCGACAAATAACAGGTTGACTTCTTCAGAATTGAAGTATTTTCGTGACACATTCAAATGCATCATATTGATTGAAAACTAGACGGATACACAAAATTGTTATGAATTTTGGAAATATTTTTGATTGGATATTGCAAATTTCCATATATAT
>WOGR01005821.1:0-13512 GCA_015342045.1 Leptinotarsa lineolata | reverse complement strand
TGTCTCGGAACTCGAATATAAGTAAACAGAACAGCACGCCTCTGAAATATGTCATCTTTGTTTGTCTCATACAGGTAACAGATTAATTATCCTTTATTAGCTATAACCGATGTTGCCAAATGGTGAAATAGAAACGAATCCTTCAAATGTTGAATGCATTATTTCATTCCTCTTTTTTAAGTATTTAAATAATTTTTTAAAGAAAAAGGTTGAAATGATAAGTTTAAAATGCTTTTTTTAGGGCTCTTTTATGAAAACTACTTGATTTTCGTCAGGAGCAATATTCTCCATATACCTATATCAGAGTCGGAATCAGAGATGAGGAAACTTTAGTTTTCTTCATTCATTCTTCTAGAGATCTGTCGCGAATTATTACTGGGAACCTAATCGAAATGGAATTAAGCGAATTCTTAGTATCAATAGTGACAGCTGTCAAGCTAACAGTACTCTCTGTACAGTACAATTTCTTTCTCGTACACATTACAACAACAATATATTTAATTTCCAATGTTGTGGGAAAAAAAAGACCGTGTATAATTTTTTTGTCACTTCGCACATTTATAATTTTCCATAAATTTTCTAGAATAAGACTGAAAGAAGAGAATGCAGAAAATATTAATGTAAAAAAGGAAGATGAATGGCACATTCAAGATATTTGTTGGCAAGAAAAGCTTTTCAGCAAGATTGAGAGAGACTTTTATGGAGACATAAACAACTGCTTTACAGATTTGGAGAAAATATATAACGAAAGAATCTCTGAAAATCAAGAGAGTTCAATTTTTTTCACGTACGTGGATAAAGATGGCTTCTCTGATGATGAGGTATGGAAAAGATTTTTACGAGTTGCCAGCATAAAAATTCTGATCGTTTTTTGAACCACTGGGAAAGTGAACGTAAAGATAATAGAGACCAAAACGGGGAATGTTCCTCAATTTGGGTTATTACTGCAAATGCAAGTTTGAACAAAATAAAGTTGAGTTCAATTCATGAGTTTTTCAAACTCACTTCGAAAAGTATTCAAATTGATGTTTCAAATGTTGGGTTTCAATTTTTAAAGGGATTTGTTTCTAATTCACATATTGGCAACAGCGCCTAGAATGCATATAATATATCAAGTTGAAATAATTTATACGTACCTAGATATTCTACTTTAAAAAGGGAAAATTATCTTTATAAATCAACAATATAGGCAAAATATAAATTGTAGTTGAATACCACCTCCACAAGCCACATAAACAACAGTTGTTTTATTTATTTATATAGAGGAAGATAGGTTAGGTGCACAAAATGTCATGTCACAGAATGTCTCGGAACATGAGTAAACAGAACAGCACGCCTCTGAAATATGTCATCTTTGTTTGTCTCATACAGATCCATTGTCCTTTATTAGCTATAACCGATGTTGCCAAATGGTGAAATAGAAACGAATTCCCTTAAATGTTGAATGCATTATTTCATTCTTCTCTTTTAAGTATTTAAATATTTTTTTTTTTAAGTTGAAATGATAAGTTTAAAATGCGTTGTTTTAGAGCTCTTTTATGAAAACTACTTGATTTTCGTCAGGGGGAACATTCCCCATACAACCAATAAAAATTATGTAATAAAATGTAGAAAATATAAGAAAGATAAAACAGTAAAATCGAAAAAGGAATATAATGCCGACATTAACATTTCCTCACTTTCAGGATGCTGTCACAACTTCTTATTTACGAAAATACATGGAAGATATGAAACTGGGTGAAGAACATAAAGAACCTAGAAAGGTTTACTCTGATTACCATTTTGAAAATTTACTCAAGTCCAGTATTGATAACAAAGTGATCCAAAATGATTTTGAAAAAATGAGCATTTTAGCAGATTTTGGGTGAGTTACATTTAGTACAGAACTCGTGGTGTACAGTCCGTCGTGGTGTTAACCAGAGCAATATTTGTTTTGCGATGGCCATTTTGCCAGATCCTACTACGTGGGAACATTGGAGAATGCTTCGAATTTCAGTTTGTACTTTTTTTTCTAAGAAAAGTACATTAATTTTGAAATTGAAATATTTCTTATACTATCTATCACTTGAGAAGTTCTTACCCTCCTACTTACATTGTGTTTTCCAATTATAACTTCAAACTCTAGGATTTATTCTGCTTTCAGGGATTATATTGAAGATATATGGATAAAGAACGAGCAGGTTTTGTGTACAATCAAATTTGACAGGATTTACAAAGTCGTTTCCGTTTATCCGGATTTCACGAAAAGTAAACCTTATTCTTTGAAAATTCAGGGTGAAAGACCGAAAAATGTTCACTACTTCATCGAACAATGTTCAGATAATTTTTCGGAAACGGCGGAACAAAAGGAAAAGGATATTATGAAGAAAGTGAGTACCCCAATTTGGGAAACTTCGACCGTAAAAAAATCTGTTTTTTCCGTTAACCAGCTGTCGCACCACTACGAACGACAACCCTCAGAAGTCGAAACTTGTGCGAGCTAAGGACTAACGAGGTCTTACCTTTTTACGTGTGATAACAAACATAATTTTCGACTTCGATTACATATTTCTCATTAATTTGTCTTGAAAATAGACTTTTCATCAGTAGATTTTCACATAAAAGGACAATAAACTGAGTCCCATGAGCCAAGCCAGAATGGTTGAAGTAAAAGAGCAAAGTTATTCTGAATCCGTTTATTTTATAGGTTGTGGAAACTAAACAATCATTGATGAGGGACATCGTTGGCGACCAATTTTTCCTCCCACCTAAAAACAAGCTATACGTTTATCTATTTTTTGACATTTCAACTGCAAGGAATTTCGAAAACAACCCCTTCTATCTCCATTATCGAATAGAGCTTCCAAAATATTGGTCTTGCAATGACCCTCAGTCTTTGAGAGGAATAACTCAAACTTGCCATGGAATAAAGGAAGACGGCATTGTCCATTTTGGCCACAATTTTGATGTTTTGTTGGAGTATGACATCGAAAGTTTACAGGAAAAAAGTGAGGTCTATATAAGTAGTTTCTGTTTTGGAATGAGTTCCCATTTCTGTCACAGCATAGACGTACCAAGAATTTTCTGTTTTCGGGGTTACCCACATTTATGTACAGTGTTTTTTTAATGATATGCGAATATATAAGGGGGTAAATCTACATGAAAAAATAATAGGGTGATATATATGACCCAAAAATGTTCCGTTACGAAAATACGAGGTATAAATAAAAAAAAATGAGAATTTTTCACACAATTATGACAATTATTAATCTGTCTAGCGATCTTCCTCATACTTGTATCAGGATCTGAATCAAAAACTGAAGTAGATAGAATTTAATACAGTTCAAATTTTTTGGATAACACACGGGTTTCAATAATTTTCCACTACTGCACCTAATGAGATATTCTACTTTCAGTATGGTTTTGTTAATAATTGTTTAGTAACAACAAATTTGGTTACCATACCACAATATATTTCAGAACTTTTAGATGGCAATAGAGGCTTCAGATGGCAATACATGGCTTTGGCAGGTAATAATAGCTTTTTATGGCAATAAAAGCTTCAGAAGGCAATAGAAAAGCTTTAGATGGTAATAGAAGCTTAAGACAGCAATACAAGCCTTAGATTTCAATAGATAAGCTATAGATGGCAATAGACAAGCTTTAGATGGCAATAGATAACCTTTACATGGCAATAGACAATCTTTAGATGGCAATAGAAGCTTCAGACGGCAATAAACAAGCTTTAGATGGTAATAGATGGCAATAGAAGCTTCAAATGGCAAAAGAAGTTTCAGATAGCAATAGAAGCTTTAGATTATAATAGGAGCTTCAGATGACAATATGAGCTTCAGATGACAATAGAAGCTTAGGATGGCAGAAGAAGCTTTAGGTGGAAATAGAAGTTTAATATGGCAATAGAAGATTAAGATGGCGATAGAGGCTTAAGATACCATTAGATAAGCTTTAGGTGGCAATAGATAATCTTTAGATGGCAATAGACAAGCTTTAGAATTCAAAAGATGGCAATAGAAGCTTTAGATGACAATAGAAATTTTAGATGGTCATAAATAAGGTTTAGATGGCAACAGATAAGCTTCAGTTGACAATATGTAAGCTTTAGATGGCAATAGAAGCATTAGATGCCAATAGACAAGCTTTAGATTTCAAAAGATGGCAATAGAAGCTTCAGGTAACAATAGAAACTTTAGATGGTAATAAATAAGGTTTAGATGGCAATATATAAACTTCAGATGGCAATATATAAGCTTTAGATGTCAATAGAAGCATTAGATGCCAATAGACAAGCTTTAGATGGCAATAGGCAAGCCTAAGATGTTAATAGACTAGTATATGTTATATAATAATATATTGCAGAAGCTTCAAATGGCAATATACAAGAATATGTTACATACCTTCATAGATTTTCAATAAACGTTTGATGAAGTTGACATTTATACATATTGAATGTATTGAGTCTACATGCTTTACTAATCACTCAATAAGCCTAATACACTCATATTTGAAGAATATATTTATGCCATTTCTTCAGGAGTTCCGCAGGGATCTAACTTGAGCCTGCTTTTATTTCTGATTTTGTGTGGAACAGAATTGCAAAAAAAATTGTATTGCTGATGATTTGACTTTTTTGCTATAGTTGAAAATATTTATGATTGTGAGAATATGCAAAGGCAATTGAATATTATTCAGAATTGGTGTAGTCAGAACAAACTATATACAAAAGTGCATAGTAGTTAGCTAGACTGGATGAAATACAACATGGACATGAACGTAGCGTTACTGAATTAGAGCACAACAATGAAATTGAAGATTTAGGTATTATTTTTTATACAGAATTGAGTCCCCCCTAAAAATAGCGTAAGCCAGAATACAGTTCTGAGAAGTTTTTAACATAACATGTGACTGAAAAGAAAATTATTTTAATCCCATATCTCATTTGAATCCTAGATGAATTAGCTCAAAAATAAGAACATCAACGCTACTCCACTGAATTTCAGGTGTTCCTGATACACCGTACATTTATTTCGAAATAATATCGAAAGGCACTTGGGACCGCTATCGAACAGAGGGGCTCACTTATAAAAATCTTCCTGTATCGTCTCCGGGCTGTCATTCTTACTCTCTGTCATGTTTTCGTTTTGACACAGATGGACCTTCTGGTAGACTGAGACGATTTTTTATCGGTGACGGTTACAATTACGAAGACCTCCGAAGGATTGGTCCACCTCAACAGGAAAATCAAGTAAGTTTCGGTGACGAAATTTGTTCGATTTTATCGTTTTTCTTAACCTTTTGAGTACATTGAACGTAACAATGTCTTCAATGTTGAGTTATTTCTCAAAATCTGGACTGATCACTCCTGCTTGAACAAGAGCACCATATAGAAGTAAACAACAAGTAAGTTCACTCCTAGTCGGCGTCTTTGTCAAGATTTCATTTTTTGCGAGGCTGTGGCGGCGTGTAGTGCGATAGTAGGGTGCAGGCTAAAGCTATTCTTGGTTACTTGCTCTCACGCTTCAGATACATCGGCTGAACGTAGAATAAGAGATGGAGATCTTAACCCAAATATAACGGAGAGTGAATTTACTTGTGTTTACTTCTATACGATCAGACATTCACAGTTCACACTATGGTCTCCAGTGACGTTATAATATGGAATGGCTATTAAAGAGATAACATTGTCCCCAACAACTAAAAAAAAGATGGAGATTCACGTCTTGGCATTTACGTTCACAAAGTTATGATGTTTTACGTGTTGCATATTTTTATTGTGAAAATTTTAGACTTTGAATTGTTACATGGTGCTGTGACGCAGCGGCCAAGACGTGTGACCACAGGTGAAATATACGTAAAAGTGACGTCACGGCCAGTCCATATTATCATACCATTGAGAAAAGCACAGTTTTTATCTAAGAACTATCAAAACTTGCGTTAGGAACAATATGATCTAACCCCTTTGGCCCAAACAACAAAAATAATCGAACAATCATTGACTCTCTCATTTTTTGAAATGATATTTGAAAAAGTTGATAAACCAATTACTTTTCAGATGAGAATTTTCAACAGATTTGCAGCCAACACAATAGGGACAGGTAGCCTTGACTTTCGATTGAATGTCATAAACCAATCTCAGGCATTTTTACAAGACTTCAATGAGGGAAGTCTCCGAGAAAAGCATATTTATGATAAATTGAACTCTTCCAGTTTGATAAAAAGTGTAAATCAAGTTTTACATGCATTCAGAAAGGCACGAAGAAATATGATTGAGGTGAAAAAAACTGTGAAAGATTGTTTACAATAAAAAAAGTTAGACAGTATATTTTGTGTTTTTAACCTTTCTTTTTCGAACGTTATATTTGGTAAACTGTGAAAGTTTCAAAAAATAATTGTGACCAGCAGCGGTGCCGAATTTATATTTTGATTGGGCGCAAAGGATTCAATCGAAGAGATTCAACAAAAACACTCGTGCCATACCCCATACTGCAACATACTTTTCAAATCGTGTTTCACAACCAGGTTGGAGTTATTAGGAGATGACATTCCTATGATGCCAACTTGATGGATGGGATAAATAAATATAATCGTGAGTTTGTAGATTATTCGACCTTGAATTATTTATTTTGAAGACTGGTGATAATTTTTTCCTTACACTAATTAAGAACATTCACGTTCCAAATCATTTTATCTCGGAAAAATACATACAAGAAAACCCAAGTTCAGTAGACCATTAAATGTACTGGAGTAATAAATAACTTATGGCTCTGAACATTTGATGATTGCCATCAATGAATGAGGTCTATGATTCTATAGTATTTGTTTCCAGAAAACTAGTGAATCGAATGTCTTAGGTGGTATGTGTAGTTAATGAACGATCAAAAAAGGACAAGCACGTGTTATTGATACGAAGTTTGACGTAAAATCATTAAATACAACATAACATTAGGGGCCGTTACGCTATAGAAAGAGACGGGTATACTGCCCCATCAAAGATGTCAAAAGACCAAAATAATGAGAAGAAGAAGAAGGAAGAAGAACATAACCTAAATCGAGTCACTGCGAAATTTGAAATGGTTGGAATACGACAGTAGGTTTGTTAATGATATTATTGTACATTTTTTTATATTGAAAATGAGTAAACAACGATATAACTGGAAAGCCAGACAGGTGGTTGAAACAAAAATAGACAGGTCTTTTTCTAAACAAGTGAGTTGATAGTATATGTTGCACTTAATTGTAATAACTTTGTGAGGTATTTTTTAGAAATGGATTAAATAAATTATTTATACTGGATAGTGATTGATGTACAGTATGTGTTAATTTATTTCACTGATCAACTGTTCACGGAATAAGTAATTGGAAAAAAATATTTTTTTTATTATTTCAGATAGACGTTGATTTAGGAACAACTGGGCATTACGATGACTGTAACGAACTGGTCTTACCATCTGAAAAACGGAAAACAAAAATCAAATCGGAAAAAGCAAAAGCAAAAAGAATTTTGTCTAAGAAACTTCGTAAACGCTTGGAGAAAATTTTGGACAAGAAAAAGAAAAAGGAAAATGTAAGTAGAATAATCGGTCAAAAACTTTTATTATATCAACTTCTCAAAGTAATGCTTGAATTCAAATTAAATGAATTGTATTAAACTGTATTGCAAAATATAATATCAGTTGGAAAACATTCATAATATGGAATTTTCTGTCTTATATACCTAAACTGGCGTTTTTTATTAAAACACAATCATAATTCTTGTAGTAGATATTGATAAAGTTGTAAAACAATTTAAGACACAATTTCTTGACTATATGTGTTCGAAAACTCTGAATATGAATGTTTGGAACTTCACTGCAGAGGTCTCACTCGATTTTGTTGTATTATTTTTCAGAGAGCAGAATTGTTGGAGTCTATCCAAAAAGTACAGGCATCTAGTGAAGAATTATCTCAGTTGACTTCCATATCATCAATCCAAACTAAGGGTTTGAAAAGATACTTTCAGGAAGAACTCCATCCAGAAAAAGTCAAACCAAAAAAAGAATCAAATAATTCTAAAGGTGTGTTCAAGATTAACACTTTGTCTGGTGCAAAGAGGCGTAAACTTTTGGAAACCGAAGATAAGGTTAAAAATGATGATCCTAATATAGTCGGTTTCCAGAGCAGCGGTTCTGAAGAAAGTGATTCAGAAACAGAATTACCTGATGATATTAAAGAACCAGAAGCACCAGCAATCAAGGAAGATGCTGATTGCGAAACAGAAACTGATGAAAAAAATTGTGATGTCATTCTGGTTGAAAAAGAAAAGGAAGTGCCCATTAAAGTGAAAGACGATAAAAAAGTGAGTATGAACAATGAAAAACTGCCAAGGAAACCTGCAGTCTTCGTTGATGTTCTGAGAAGTGAAGAAATACAAAGAGCCAGGCTCAAACTCCCGATTTTAGCTGAAGAACAACAAATAATGGAGGCTATCAATGAAAACTCAATAGTTATACTGGCTGGTGAAACAGGCAGCGGTAAAACAACACAGGTGCCCCAGTTTCTGTACGAGGCAGGATATGCTCTGAAACAACAAATAGCTGTCACAGAACCCAGAAGGGTTGCTGCCATTTCAATGTCGAAAAGAATTGCTGAAGAGATGAATCTCAGCCAGAAAGAAATAAGTTATCTGATCAGGTTTGAAGGAAATGTCACTGATGATACAAAAATTAAATTCATGACCGACGGAGTGTTGTTGAAAGAGTTGAAGAGTGACTTCTTGTTGTCCAAATATTCTGTGGTTATATTGGATGAAGCTCATGAAAGGTATGTGTCCATTTACTTGTACGAGGTCCTTTCAAAAAATAAGGCCTCATATTAATGTTGCTATTATGAAAACCTACTTCACAGGCAACAGAAGTTGTTATCTTGTTTCATTGAATGATTTCCTACATTTCAGATCAGTCTACACCGATATACTCATAGGTTTTCTATCTCGGATAGTTCCTCTACGACATAAGAAAGGAAACCCCCTGAAACTCATTATAATGTCGGCTACACTCCGACTAGAGGATTTCACTGAAAATCTTAGACTTTTCAAGAGTCCACCAAAAGTGATCAAAGTAGAGGCCAGACAATTTCCCGTCACGATTCATTTCAACAAGAGGACTGACCAGAACTATTTGAAGGAAACTTTTAATAAAGTAGTCAAAATACACACAAAGTTGCCTGAAGGTGGTATTTTAATTTTTGTAACAGGTCAACAAGAAGTTAATTCGTTGGTGAGGAAGTTGAGGAGGGCTTTTCCTCTGAGACACAAGAGTAAAATATTGGAGAAGAGTAATGAGCTAAAAAAGGAAGCCAATAACCAGCTGAGCGACAATGAAGACGTGGAAAATGGTAAATATTTCAAAGTTATGTCAATATTTCAGCCGTGGTGTTACACACAACCATTTATTATTATTATCATCACAACTAAAATTCAAACATATGGAAACATATCGCAAAGCCAAACTGTTGGGACAAAACTTTTTGCAAAAATCCAGAAGAACGTCAAGTTTGTTTTTGAGGGAAACAAGTTCTGATCTAACCCTATGAGTAGAGGTGTCATCCATAAATAGGGTCGGTGATACATCATTGAAAAGTCCATTTTTTCTATGCTATATTTTGATAGAATCTATATTTTTCAAAACGTAAACGTCAGTTCAACAATTAATTTTGATGTTTGTGAACATATTTTGAAGTAGGAAATTCTCGAAGTTCACTTTACTACACGATGAATATATGAATTTTTTCATCTATGATTGGCCTCTAAGATAGTGAGTTATGATTCTGGTCAACTGTGATTGGTTCTAAGGTGTGACGTATGATTCCAGTCAACTGTGATTGGCTCTAAGGCATTGAGTTATGATTCTGGTCAACTGTGATTGGTTCTAAGGCATTGAGTTATGATTCTAGTCAACTGTGATCGGTTCTAAGGTAGTGAGTTATGATTCTGATCAACTCTGATTGCTTCTAAGTTAGTGAGTTATGATTCTGGTCAACTGTGATTGCTTCTAAGGTAGTGAGTTATGATTCTGGTCAACTGTCATTGCTACTAAGGTAGTGAGTTATGATTCTGGTTAACTCTGATTGCTTCTAAGTTAGTGAGTTATGATTCTGGTCAACTGTGATTGCTTCTAAGGTAGTGAGTTACGATTTTGGTCAATTGTGAATGGTAGATAAATTCAATACTTGGTTTTAATGAAATCATTTATATGATTGCTTTAATCTTTTTCAGGAATGAAAAAAGCTCTCAAGAAAAAGAAAAAAGTTAAAATCATACCAGAAATCAATTTGGATGATTACAGTATACCAGGTGACATAGAGAACGAATCTGAGGAAGAACTTTCAGATGAAGAGGATTATGCTGATATTACTACCGTAACAAATGCTCAACCCCTCTGGACCCTACCATTATACTCTCTTCTACCCACTCATAAACAACAAAAAGTCTTCGAACCGGCCCCTCCGGGTTGCAGGCTCTGTATTGTCAGTACAAATGTAGCAGAAACATCACTGACAATCCCCAATATAAAGTATGTCGTAGATAGTGGAAAACGGAAAGTGAAATTATATGATAAGGTAACTGGCGTTACAAGTTACGTCGTTGATTGGACCAGTAAGGCATCCGCAAATCAGAGGGCCGGGAGAGCTGGAAGATTGGGACCTGGGCATTGTTACAGGTATAAATTAAATACATATTGTTTAGTATGATATAATATATAATTTGGAAGTGGTACATTTTGTAAGTTCTAGATTCCTTATAGGTCATTGTCGTTTTAATCATCATATGCAGAGACTACCAAACTCTGAGAACCGAGGTTCTCAGAGTTCTCATCTGACCTGAAAGATCACTCGCCATACAAACTAATCGGCTTCGTCAAGAAGCTGGGCTTATTTGGTCGAGTTTGAATAGATGTGAGCCACAATAAACCCTTGCGGGTTGCGGGGGTCGAATATAGATCCACTCACTTTTTACCTAACCTAACCTAAGTTCTACATGGTTTTGGTACTGTATTTTTGCTTGAGCTCATGTCCATTACCTCTTTACTTTTGATTGCAGGTTATACTCCAGTGCCGTATTCAACGATACTTTCCCAGAGTACTCGATACCAGAAATTCAGCAAAAACCTGTTGACGACCTCTATTTGCAAATGAAGTGCTTGCACATAGATAAAGTTGTGAATTTTCCGTTTCCCACAGCTCCAAATCTGTTGCAACTCAAATCAGCTGAAGCCAGATTGGAAACGTTGGGGGCGTTGAAAGACGGTCAAGTGACACCCCTTGGCAGGGCCATATCTAAGTTCCCTGTTCTCCCGAGATACGGAAAAATGTTGGCTCTCAGTCACCAACAGGATTTGCTACCATACAGCATTTGTTTGGTGGCGTCTTTATCTGTTCAAGAAGTTTTGTTGGAGGTGAGCGTTGCTAATAAATGTCTCCTTATATTGTTTCCATTCATTTCTTGTATCCAAATCAATATGGCTTTCGAAGGTCTAGTAATGGAGAATGTGCCGCTTTGATTATGATCTCTAATATTCAGTTACAATTAGATGAGTGTAAAAAATGTGGACTTCTGTAGTTAGACGTCTGTGGAGTTTTTGATACTGTTTATCATGAAATTTTGTTGATATTAGTATTAGAGGTAATGCATTTCAAGTGATAGGAGGCAAAGTGTGTCTTTGAAAAATAAGAAAAGTTTGTTGAGAAACATTGTTTGTGGAGTACCGCAGGGAGCTATGTTAGGACCTTCACTCTTTCTCATTTATATGAATTCTATTTCGGCAGTACAGTTTTCTGGAATATTACTACTATTTACTGATGATACAACTTTGATGTATTTCAATGAAGATTCATAATTATTACACCAACGAATGGAAGCTGATTCAAAACAAATAGATATTTATCTCGATATACACAAACTACCTTGGATTTTCAAAAATGTTTCATGTTTATCGATAAAAAATGCTGTGAGACAACAATTTCCATATTAGTACTGGGTCATAACACAGCCAGTGTTTAGTTTTTAGGTTTACATAAAGATGAAACTTTTGTGGAACATCCAGATGGATGTAATTCAAAAAAAGCACCAATCATTGGGATTCTATATAAAATAATGTTACGTTTTTTACCCGTGGATTCAATAATCAAACTCACTGTATTTCACTTTCGATATAACAAAACACTTCAACTAAAACTATTTGAATGTCTATCGCCTTTTTAGATCACTCCGCGTACCGCACCGTACTCGCACTAGACTGTCTGATAGGCGAGTGGATAACGCTTATATTTGGCAATCGAAGGTGCTAGAGTTTTCCTTGGAATTCCATCGAACGACGGTAACGGTGTTCTCGACACATGTAGAATAGCGACGAATATCGAAGATTCGCGAAACTTCTCTCGGGCTGAGCGCGCTCTTAGCCACGTCACAGATAGTTTACGGCTACCAGTGGCGGACTGCGTTACTTTCTTTGGGGCATGATTTATAACAATAATAAACTATGTTTTTTTGAAGATTTCAAAGCAAACTCACTTCTCACTGATTCATTCAAAATTACAGTATTTAATTAGTACATGGGCAACTGCTAGAAATACAACTTTGAAACCATTAGGGAGTTTACAAAATAAAACCTTATAATGCATTTTTCATCTACCATTACCAGAAACAACAAAAAATTTATATAAACCAAAGCATACAAACCTATTTACATATTGAAAGTATGCATCTTCTTACAGTATCTGTTAAGGAAAATCTCAAATCTCCTTTTTCCAGAAATTGTATATTCAACAAAGGAATAATTGCCTATAATGAGTTATCAAATGACATTGAAAAATTTTCCAACACAGAAATATTCAACATATTTGTTTGTTTTGGTTATTAATTAGACCAATTCTGAAATAGCTCCCTTCGAAATTATATAAGAAGAGATCTAAAACCCCTCTCATGCAAGATGAAATGGGGTTGTTGAAGGGAACTGTTTGCAAAGCCAAGCTTCAGTATGGAGGGTCAGATGTGAAATCGCTTTCTATATTGCTGTAGCTTTCACTATAAATGGAAACCAGATAAAACCAGAGCTTAAAAGTGTTACATCTACTCTTTTTTATTAACTTTTCACCTTTTGCCACTTTTACTTTTTTTCAATATTATTTTATCTTTTTTCATTAACAATTCTGTTACAACTCCTTCAAGTATGTATGTGTACAATTTTGTTAAAGAAAACATGTCATTATTCAAAACTTTTGATAAAAATCACTCTCATACTTCAATGATATGTTTTACTTTTGTACAGAAAAATATTCCTTTTTCTGTTCTCAGTATACATAACAAAATATCTGAATCCATAAAAAACTTGTCCCTCAGAAAGATGAAGAAGAAACTGAAAATTATGTTTCTATCAAAAGATTATTCTTCGGTAGAATATTTTGCTGATAGAGTTTGAGTTGTTTGCAGATTTGTGTTTGTTTGCTTTTATTTTTTTATATTTTATATTATATTGTGTT